>CAJQZM010033404.1:0-11228 GCA_907164665.1 Colias nastes
CGATTGAAGCCTTCTGAATAATAAAATGAAATTTTCAGGGTAGCTACTTGATAGATAGAGCACGTTTTTAAAAGCCAAATGGAAAACTTTTTTATGTGATTTTATTTTTTTATGGGCCCTTGAAGTTGTGAACATACTGGGTAATTTTATCTTTCTTGGCATTTAATTCTTTTTTTTATTTCATTCGAAGATCTAAAGATAGTAAATGTTACCATACTGAATTGGACTATCTTTCAGCTTAGCACACAAAAAAAATCAAGCATCTAGCGCAATAATTCACGTCACCATAAATAAAAATCTCATCGTACTCAGCGATGGATGAAAAATTGAAAAAAATGTCATAACTCCGAAAATACGAATAATCGCATAACATACATGGGGGTGATTCGGATAGCCCTCTAGGTCCTCTACCTCCCAGCTTCCGTTCATCACTACTTTTTGGGACACCCTGCATATGTTCGTCTCGTTCGATACCTAATATACTAACGTAATTTTCCTTTACTTTTAAATTTTGTATTTCTATGTATAAATTACGTAGGTACTCATCATCTACAATTTTCTTCTTAAGTATTATGTTTGCTTCAATTAGGTACTATTAACATAGTTCAAACATCTTCATACGACTTTTATAATACAAAAAATATACTAACACAATTTCCAAAATTATCTAGAAAAACCTCGTTCAAGAGGACGAACCCGACCTTGCCTATCTAGTTTTACTTTTTATCCTCCATTCTGGCATGTACAAAGTTGCCTTTGTTTTTAGGGCACATCTTATCTTGTATCACGCCTAAAAAAGGTCTAAAACTAATTTTGGAGATATTACATGCTTGAATAATATGTAAACGCCGCGTTAGCTAAAATATGTCTACAACGGAATTTTGGTACATTCAAGAGAAAATCAGTTATGATGGGTCCTGTACGGAATAAAATAAGATTAAAAACATATTTATTGTACTTATGATCTTGTTTCATTTGTCACTTGAATATAATATTATCTTGTACCTACTAATTATTATTATTGCTCTATTAACTATAGACAAAGCATGAATATTTCGATATGATACTTATTATATTTTAAAATAACATACAATCAAAGTGAAAAAAATAATAAGGAATCTCCTAATTTATAAAAAAAAAGACGGGTTGCACTCCGGGAGTGCCGGCAGAAGTGAAAACTTGATTATTCGTTGAGCATGTTTGATATTACGTCTTACGCTTTTTCGATCAGGTCACGTGTCCTGACGCGAGTTTAAGATTTTATACCCATTACAGAAAAAGTGCTCAACGCCGCTAAAGAAGTTTTCACTTCAAAAAATATCACAAATTTTTATTGTCTTTCGTGATATTATTACTCAATACGTAACATTATTTTAATTACTCGATACATTTAAATTAAGATGTAACTAATAAATTAAGATGTAAAATGTGAGAAACAATTGCAAATGGTTATGTTTATTTTACAGCATAAAATGAACTACAAAAAACGTAGCTATGTTGTACAATAAATTTACCTTCAGTTTCAAACTTTGGTAAATACCGTTCGCGATAAATACCTGAAAAGTTCTAAACGGGTCTCGAAATTATACTTTGTGGTCCTGAATGCGGGTTATCTGCCGTATTCCAGTGTAATGTATATGGGTTCAATGGTTTAGAAATGTGGGGTTAACCAGGGGTCTGTGGTTGGACCTCTTTTATATATAAGTTATAACTTTATCATGCGTTTAAGTACTTGATCGTAAAAAGGTAACTTTGTCATGATCCAATAAGAGATAAATGACAAAAATATTGTGTAACGTTTTGAATGTTTTTGGAATTATAGGTAGGTGTTTTTGGAATTATAGGTAAGCTACTAAATCGATAGTAATTAATTTAAGATGAACGATAAACTAAAATTATTCAAGTACAGTTCTTAGATACTCGGAGTAGAATCTTAAATGGATACAAAATATTAATCATAATGTGTAATCAACTAAAATAGTTCTAAGAAATGATATATCGTTTGGTTTGATACTAATATAACACAAACAATTATTCGAGCAACATAATTGACCAAGACAGTACATTATTATTATGATTCTATAACGGTCCAATAATCTTCTATATTCAGTAACAATAAACCAGATTTATACAATCTTAATATAATATATAAATCTCGTGTCACAATGATTGTCCTCAATGGACTCCTAAAAGTCCTAAACCACTTAACCGATTATAATAAAATTCGCACACCAAGTGCAGTTCGATCTAACTTGAGAGATAGGATAGTTTAAACATGTAGGTACCACGGGCGAAGCCGGTGCGGACCGCTAGTTGTATTATAATTTTTGATCATAATCAATGAGATAGATATTTTTATTCAAGTGTCACTCAAAGAATTCTTCGAAGCTATTTAGAGGCACCTTGTAGAATATTCAATACGAAAGGTCGAACGAAATATTGAAAATAAAATTTCCCAAAATCATAAATATTATAAGCAGCCTAACTCCGACGAATGGAACGATACGTCCAATAATTGGCCCGAGAATTTATAACGGTACGACAAATGACAGAAAATTTCGAAACCAAATGTAGAAATTTAGGCAAATATTCGCTTATAACGTATCCTCCAGGGACAGTGATTACACATTGAAAACATATCGAGCGATTCTAAGCTTTCAGCTATTGTGATTGGTAATAAAATTCCGTGTATGTTTTTGTCAATTTCGCGCGCACTGCGATGGAGCCATGTTATGTTTCATGGGCGATGCTCGCAATTAAAATGGCTGCCGCGTATGGATCCGTTTCCGTTTGGAATTGAATTCGATCCGGCCTCATCATTATGCGTGCCTTTTGATTGAGTGTTGAATATTTGGATAGGTATCATACGTGTCAAGTACTAAATGAAATACAAATAAAGCACTCATTCATTTTGATTTTATTTTACATGGAAATTTCATGTTAACGATCGTATGGTTTCCAATGTTGATGGAATTGTATGAGGAGATATTGTAATCGGATAATGGCATAAATTGATATGCACTGTTGTTTAAATAAACTGCATTGAATGTAATTAACCCAATTTTTATTCAAGGATTGTGAAATGTAAAATAAATTGAATATCTAAAATACAGCTTTTTATTATACTCATGATTAAAAATAAGTGTTATATTATGCTAACATAACATTCATAATGCATAGCCTATATCTTCTCTATATTATATATAAAATTCTCGTGGCAAAATGTTAGTTACCATACTCCTCCGAAATGGCTGGATCGATTCTCATGGAGTTTTTTGTGCATATTGGGTATATGTATTATTGATGTATATTATGAGATGTATTTTTCATACCCCTAAAATAAATGAATAAGGCAGAACAACGTTTGCCGGGACAGCTAGTATGATATAGATATTTATAGCACGTTGTTGGTCTAAATTTCACCGAAGTAACCTTCACTAAACTTTTCTCCAAGCCAAGTTTTCTGTATATAATTGATTTAACTGCTAAAACATGCAGACTTAGGAGAAATAGTTTAACATGAATTTTTGTTTGCCAAAAACAGACTAAGTACAGGAAATATTAACCAGAAATGTACGTAGTTATATTCATATAATACTTTAAAGTAATTCCTAAAAGTAGAATTCAAAGGGCCTTATGTACAATTAAAAACCAATGTAGAGTTGTTAGAATAATACGTCTTCTATGGTGAAAGAAATTATTATTGTGTTGCGTACGTTTAACGTGAGTTTGATAATTGATAAAACGCGCAGGCAATTTTAATACATTTCATAGTTACTTTTTAATAATTCTGTAAAAAAAAAACTAGCAATACAGTTTTTAACTATAACAATGCAATGCGATTAAATGATATTTAATACACAACGTAACTATAATGATGTAATTGAATCTGATTATCTCAAATATACGTCGTTAAAATATGAAAATTTTCATCATTCCATCTCTACAGCAATTGGAATACCAACTTATTATACATTACATTTACCTGCAGAATTATCCATAAAGACTTGGAAACTATAGCTTCCAAGTATCTAAGGTTATCGGAATTGAGATGAATTATTCAGACGTTACAGCAGTTTCACTTCAGTTTTACATTTTGCTCGATATCCAGTTCGAACTTAGTTGTTATTTTAAAGATAGCTGTTTGTGTTCCTAAGTACTTCGATGGAATCGAATGTCTGAATATGCGAGTTATATTTTGGTTCTCATACGTATAGGACTATTAGTATTATTTTCTGTTGAGAGAATTAAAATTTTACTAATGAAGTGTTATTGTTTGACTAATTCTCAGAATTTATTACAAAATGTACTAGATATTAACAAAATTTTTATATTTGATGATGTACAAAAAGGTCACCTATATGGTCACCTAACATAATTGTATAAATTATATTTATAAAATACTAGTTTAAATCCGCAAGTTCGTTTATGTGGTAGTTGTGACTAGTTTCTATTATCTGTTCGTAACGAATCGTGAAGGAAGAATAAAAGAACAAAATATTTTCCATTTTAAAATTATTAGAAGACGATGCATAGACAAAGGGTGGATAAACTAACGAATTTTCAACAATCGTCATTCATTTGTTCATCTCTTATCCTATAACTAACACAACATTCCTTGTGATTCATGAATATTCAAATCTTATCATTTTATATTATGCACTTTTCCTGGAATGTTTTCAACAAAATTTTTGGAATAAATCATTCGTCGTTCTTCTCACCGTCCATTCGAATACCTACACTATTCGCAAGGAAAATTCAACCAAAAATGCTTGAACAAACCATCTCCGCCTTATAATTCTATTGATTTTTCCAAAAGTAAATGTATTATGTAAATGAGTCGTATTGTTTGGGGCCCTTAGTCTCTTAAGGTAATGAGGGGGATGGGCAATCACCAAGAATAATTCGGGAAAAGAGAAACATTGCCTCGTTTTCATTCACATTATCCTACCATTTAAGTCGAGTGGCATTAACGAGTACCTACTGAGCAAATTATGTCAAGAGCAACTCATATAACTTTTGAAACGTATGAATAAATAAGACGCCTATAATATGTTTGAGTTCCCGGTGCAGGTTGGTTGCTGTAGACTTTTTTTGCATTAAGCACTTCTGCAGTTTCAGATTTTGTACTCGTTTCATTTTGTACTTTCTGTATTTGGTTGTGCATTAAAAATTAAGAGTCCTAATTAAATTTATTTCGTACCTATATAAATTGGGGTTTTAAACAGCTGCGTTCAAAAATCCAATTATGTATGCTAATACAGAATACTGTAATGAGAGATTAACATGATCATTATCTCAATCTATATTATTTTCTCTGATGACGATGTATTGTAAGTTATTGAAATGCCAGTTTAAATAATACAAGTATTTAATCCTTATTATTACTAAGTAGTACACTTTAACACTCATATTTTGAAAGACATTTACCAACACAACTGCTTTAATTCAGTCCACTGTCACTAACTACCACTAAACATCTGGAGTTTCAGGAGTTTAAAGACAAGTCACTGCTAAATTTAAATGATGGGCATTAAATAAACGAGGCATTCCATTTGAGTCAAGGAAATCGGATTACATCCAAAGTTTGAAATTTTCTATAGGTGTTTCCAACTTGACAAGGCTTTTGCCTAAGGCGCGGGACAGACACAAGCGGCGCGGCGCGCCTCCGGCGTACTGCCGGCGCGCATCGGGTGCGCTATTGGCGCGCATCGGGTGCAAAATTTTATATTAAAATCAGCATCGTCACGTAATTGACGCATTTTTATGTGAATGTATACAAGCGGCGCGGCGCGCCTCGGGCGTACTGCCGGCGCAACCGTGGCACAACCGTGGCGTGCCGTCTCGTCGCCTTTCCAAAGTTCTTTCATACAAAATGTAGAAGAAGGACGTGGTGCAAAACAGATTGAAGAGGCGCGCTTATGGCACGCCCGCGCCCGCGCCGCTTGTGTTTGACCCGCGCCTTAGGCCTTTGAAACGTTTCGATTGAAAAGCCGAAGATTGATTACTTCGTTTCTTATTATAAAACCTCGGTTGTGAGCGACGCTCATTTCATAATCAATGAAATGTGTGGTTTTGGAGTAATACTAGGTCAATGTGATAGATAGTACGGTCGATAAAATATTCTTATGAATATGTGTATTGATAGTAAATATCCTTAGAAAGCTTAAAATATTTTGTTATAAGTGAGGTTATTGTTTGTACAGTTTTCTAAAAAAAAATCTATTAGGTATACCATACTACGGAGTATGGACAGAGTAAAAATTACCTACACGAACTTATGTCACACTCGTAATGTGTTAAACATAATGCCATCCATCAGTATCGTAATTAGCTATGTTCATGTTGAAATTCTTAAAGGAATATTATTAAAGGAGTATAATGTATGAAAGAGAAGCGGAATATCATCTATATTTTCATAGCCAGGCCCATCAATCAATGTAAGGAATGCGACAACAAATTTTCTTTAACACCGATCCCGAATATTCAGAACCCAACTGACCCCAAGTGGTACAAAATAACAACTCTATTTAAACATAATAAACTATGGGCATTGTGATAGTGACAACTTATTAAAAGGATTTGGAATTCAAAAGAAACAGTGGCTGTGGTGACAAACGATGAAATAAAACACTAAAGGAGGTCGCACAGAAACTTGGTGAAACTTTTGCGTTGAAATTCAAATCTTATTTACAATTGTTGCATAGGAATAAGAAAGAGTTGGACTTTATGAAGTTATTTATTACTAAACTAATTTCATTAAATGCGCGGAGAATTAGTTTGCTGCAGAAGTTTGAAATTGAATAATGCTTTGTGATCCATAGTGGTGATGCTTTTGTGATAGCTCTTTTTAATGTAGTTAATGTTTTATTCTATGTTTGAAAATAGATAGAATGCGTGTTAACTTCTCAGAAAAAATACAAGAACAACTCAAGAGCCTTCTATTTCAACGTCAACTTGCCTCTAAGGAATTTTACGTAGAATGAGTAATAGTTGGTTGAATATCATGCTTACCTCCTGTTTCCTGCAAAACAATTCGTTAGCAGAAAGTATTTCGCCATTATATATACCCAAATTTCTAATAATTAGAATTATAAATTTGGCTAAATAAAAACTATTTTAATAATGAAAAGAACAGAGAGGATAAATAAGAAAGATGTTTGTAAAATGTACAATTTTACGAACTGAACCTAGTTTTTAATTAGACCTAGAAGTTTCATGCCGCATTTTCTACGCCAGCTCAAGGATTTTTCGTACTTACAAAAATGAAAAATATTGTTTGACATATTTTAAGTTAAAAAAAATCTTAATTATTAAGAAGTTTTACTATAATGTCGTGATTTTTCGTTAAATTGCAACTCAATGCAATTTTACAGATCCTTTTCAAGCAATACATCCAGCGAAATAAATAAAAACACAATATAGGTAGGGTAGACTGGGTACGATTGAAACAAAGGACGGTTGAAACAACACGAATATCTCGCAAACCGTTGGTGGGGGGGTTAGGGGTCCAAGGGGAAAATGAAGCGCACAACTGTTCTAAACACGAACCACAATGTTGCGTCAATCTCCGCGCGCTTCAGCTGATTTTATAAGACCCTATTGTGTTTTTATGACCAAAAGTAAGTATTTTTGCTTGGAGATTTTTCCAATTATTGGCGTTTCTATTTAAGTGACAGTATTAAGTGTGCGTTTTTGTTTGAAGTGAATCTTGTAGAATATGACATTGTGACTAGTTTTTGTGTATCATTGTTGTTACAATTACTATAACTATATTTTACCTAAAGTAGGAGTTGGGGACGGTTGAAACATTTTTTTTGGGTACGGTTGAAACATTGTTTTAATTATTTTTTGTTTTTTTAGATGCCGATAGTACGTGTAAGAAAGATTTCGGGAAGACAAATAGACTGATCGAAGTACAAAGACGCATATGAGGAGGTGAAAACCGGAGAATCATTGCAAAAAACGGCATAGAAGCACGATTATTCGCTTCTAAGGTAAATTCGAATGCCAGATGACTCTGGCGAGCAAGAAAATCAAAAAATGGGATATAATAGAGGATATAATAATAGAAGGTATAATAATAGAGGGCGAAAAATCAGGAAGTCTAATATTTACACCGACACACCAGATAAGGAAGTGATAAGAAAAGAGCAAGAATTAATATTGAAACGAAAAAGAGCTAAGCAAGTGAAGAAGCGATTGGATAGAGGGAAAAGAAAGAAATTTGAAGAAGGAAAATGTAAAAGAAACACCATAAAAGCAAAAAAGAAAAATGTACAAGAGGAGATATCATCAGAAGATGAGGAGTAGGTACTTCTGTCTTGTTTGTATGTCACCATATTTAGAGAGCAGACCTTATTGTAAAAGAGTTACTTAATTATTGTTAGATTTAAAATAAACAATCAATAAAACATATTTTAATACTATATTTTGTATTATTCGCATGTTTTTCAACTGACCCCAATCACTGTTTCAACCGCCCCTGGTATGGGGACGGTTGAAACAAATCGGATTTATTTTTTTAATTTGATCTACTATTTAAAATTGTACACCTGGAACTAAAATCACAGTGCCTATTAGTAGACAGATACATGCTCTTTTATTTAACATATATTTTTCATCGCTCGGGTTATAAAAAGCAAAGTTATGGTCGTTATAAGTGAAATTGTTTCAACCGTACCCAGTCTACCCTACTCTATTAAGTCGCGGAAGAATTCCAACCAATACCCGCGGCCCCATCATTAAAGCGGCTCGACGGAACACAGTGGGGTTTTAGTCGGTAAGAATCCGACATAACCCACGGCTCCTTCCCCGGGGGCCGTGGGTATCTTTGAAAGAGCCCCACTTTAAAAAAAAAAGTACACTATTTAAATAAAACCCTTCACGCGCAATCGAGCAAAAATACATACTTACACCGTAAAGGTAGAGCTAAAAAGCAAAAATATGCATATTTAATCCGCCATCACAAAATATTATGAATCTAACATGCTCGTATTTTTACGTAATTTGAAAAAAATATATTAATTCAAACATTTATTTATTCAACTAGACTTCGTTTAGAAAAGCTTTTGAATAATAATTATTATATAATATAAGTAGTCTAGTCCTTAGTCTAGTCCAGCCCTGGATTTTCAAACCACAGCGTAACTACTTCTTTATTAATTAAAAATGTGATCATTACCGCAAACTTTAAATGAGTTTTATACATGACTTCAGTCAATCTCCATACAGATCTATGCAATAGATTATACTTATCGCATATTATCTTAAATCTAATAAGTTCGTTAGAAACCCAAATATAACATTACATGTTAATTCTATATATTCATTAAAATAATATATTTTACTGCACGCATTTTGATTCAAACATCCCATTTATTCTGAGAGAGCAACCTCAACATCTGGTATGTAAAATATTCATACGCTGTTCTAAAGTCGATTTATTTTTCAACCCGTTGAAAGCCGGGGCGTGGTTCTTGTATCCAATAAATGCCAAGTACCTGAGTGTCGACAAATATTTTCATGCTACGGTACCTAATTATTATTTATACATTCGAAAGTCATGTCTTTTGTGCATAAATAATGATCCTCTTTATTATTCAGAGCCTTTTCAATACAAACATGAAGTGGTTTTAATATTAATGACACTGAATTTAACAGAAGCTATTTATGAAATGAGTCAAATGTTATATTTTAAAAGGAATTTGTTATTGATAAGTTGTATATTAAGAGTTAAAAAAATGATGATGAAAATCGATGTTACTCATAATAATTATGATATTTAATAAATGTGCATATTTTCAAGGGAAGTTTATTAATTGTGAAGCTCTATATTCTAGAATCGATAATCGATATTATTTTTCCTTAGTTACTTACTTACTATATTTAAATACGGATGACCTAAATATGCATATTTTCAAGGTAAATGCAGCGTTATGGAAGCTATTAAATTTTATAGAAAATCTATGAGTAATAGGTGTTGAACATTTTCTCTTCTTATACTGAGAGATCTATTTGAAATTTGGTAAAAACTTTAGATTAGCATAGAAACTTTTCTAGCATCTTATAAAGCTTCATAATATGACACAACTAGCTGTCCACCCGCGGCTTCGCCCGCGTTTTCAAAGAAAAACTCGCATAGTTCCCGTTCCTGTGGGATTTTCGGGATAATAGCTATCCTATATATTAATCCAAGTTACCCTCTATATGTGTGCTAAATTTCATTCTAATCGGTTCAGTAGTATTTGCGTGAAAGATTAACAAACATACACACACATCCATCCTCACAAACTTTCGCATTTATAATATTGGTAGGAAGTAGTATATTATTAAATAAAACTTAACAATGAAAATTTAATATACGCAAGCAGCAGAGCAGAGCGGTGGCTCAGCAATTGCTAATTCAATCTAAAAGCGGAGGGTTCGAAACAATGCAGATGCAAAAAAACTAATCGAACTTTCTTATTTATCTGTACATCTGTTTCATTAGAAATAATAATGCTGGCGAAGGATAGTCTAACCGTCTCTTGAAAGGTGTTGTTGAAGAGTTTCTCTGGAGACACGTAAATAGAAATATAAGGCCTGTTTTTTAGAAGAGTGTAAAAACATAGATAAATATCACTATGTTTTCCCGCGGTTATAAACTCCCATTTGCTACGCACATACAAAAGGATGTGTTTTAAACTTATTTAAACAACATAAGTATTCTATATTTCGAGTTTTGCTTATTATCAATATTCAATTTTAATCTTCAGTTATGTCAAAGATTACTGTACTTTTCATTTTTTTTTTTTTAATATGAAGCATAGTCTTTATGGACACACTTCAAAATCCGGGCCTGTACGCAAAATGGGAATATTATTAGCCGCTATTGCCGCTACCTTCGGCGCATATCTAAAAATTATTTTTATTAAACTCAATTTGTAGTACAGCTGTTATATTTTGTAGTAGCTGTTATCAATAATATTCAAGCGAAATCCTCATTTGTTTTCAGACTGACGCGTACGGTAGTTTTCTCCAATCTTAATATCTTAATACTATTATAAAGGCGAAAGTTTGTAAGTATGGATGTATGGATGTATGGATGTATGGATGTATGGATGTTTGTTACTCTTTCACGTAAAAACTACTGAACCGATTACAATGAAATTTAGCACACATATAGAGGGTAACTTGGATTAACACATAGGATAGGTTTTATCCCGGAAATCCCACGGGAACGGGAA
>CAJQZM010033404.1:11238-63464 GCA_907164665.1 Colias nastes
GGGTTTTCCTTTGAAAACGCGGGCGAAGCCGCGGGCGGAAATCTAGTAATAGAATATGCAAAACGAAGTCTTTATGCGTACGCTTCAAAATGCGGCCCTGTGTACAAAATGGGAGCATTATTAGCCGCCATTGCCGCCAGCTACAGCGCATATTGTTTCTTATTTATCCACCACTCTATTGACTTGCGGAATAATACATTGAGAATGACTAGTTTTCTCGCATATGAATGGCGAGAACCAGTGATTTAAAATTGAGGCTGCAATTTCTTTTTTGTGAACGTACTTGAACCTTATTAGTTTGGGATAAGGCATAATTGGGATAAGGTTGGTTTTAGTCTGTTAAATATCTGTTTTGTGAAGCCTACAGCCATAACTTCTAATATAAAAAGTTGTGCTATAAAAATAGTAACTCTTTTACCTTTACTTGGCAACAAATTTATAATAATTATGATATGATAAAAATATATGGTTTTTGTTTATCTATCTTCTTGTTGTTTCTTCCAAATGTTACTTGAATTTTATCAACTATCTTAATATAATATATTGAACTTTTACTTGCTATTTTGATATAGTATGTGTTGCTATCTTAGATACATATAAAGGTAGGGGGTGGTTTATTGACTTTTTTGAGCTTTGAGACCCGATCACGTACCATAATGATCACGGATCATGTACCTATGGTACATTTCCTAATTTACTAAAGCTTAGTAAAGTTATACCTCTATTTAAGAAGGGCGATCAAGAAGACTGTAACAATTATAGACCTATCTCTATTTTACCAACATTAAGTAAGGTATTCGAGAAGTTAATATTAAACCAATTGAGTAGTCATTTTGCATCTAATAATTTACTGCACACCAAACAGTTTGGTTTCACAAAGGGGCGCTCAACCACAGATGCTGGAGTTGCACTTCTAACACATATATATAAAGCATGGGAAAACTCAAAAAATGCTCTGGGGATATTTTGTGACCTCTCCAAGGCATTTGACTGCGTTGAACATTGTACTTTGTTACGTAAACTTAATCACTATGGAATTAAAGGAAAAGCCCAGAACCTCATAGCGTCATACCTGCATGATAGGATACAGACTGTAGTTGTTAATGGAGAACGTTCTAGCGGTGCGTCAATTAACATTGGTGTTCCACAGGGGTCAATTTTAGGTCCCTTCTTGTTCTTGGTATATATCAATGATATTCCCTATTATTTGCAGGATAGGTGTGAAGTAGTTCTGTTTGCAGATAATACCTCATTAATTTTTAATGTGGATAGGCATGACCCAAATGTTGACGAAGTGAACAGTGCTCTTTTACACATATCTGAATGGTTTACTGCCAATAATTTATTATTAAATGCCAAAAAAACCACTTGTGTTGAATTTTTACTTCCTAATGTAAAAAAGTTGAACAGAGATATTACCTTGAACGGGGAGGTATTGCATCCTACTGAGTCTACTGTATTTCTAGGGTTAACATTGGACGAGAAACTACAGTGGGGAGCCCATGTCAACACCGCTGCAGGTAAGCTCAGTTCAGCTGCATATGCAGTCCGAAAAATAAGGCATCTCACCGATGAAGATACGGCTAGATTGGTTTATTTCAGCTACTTTCATAGCATTATGTCCTATGGAATTCTACTGTGGGGCAGGGTTGCAGATATAGAAACTATATTTATCTTACAGAAAAGAGCCATTCGCTCTATATATAATTTACGTGCTCGGGTCTCACTAAGAGATCATTTTAAGAATACTGGTATCCTTACTGTACCATCACATTATATATTTAATAATATTTTGCGTGTAAACAAAAGCTCCGACTTACACACAAGAGTAGGAGATAGACACGATTATGGCACAAGGAACAGGAATAGAATTGAAATGCCATTTTTCCGATTAGCTAAAGTTAAAAATTCATTTATGGGTCAAGGTATACGCTTTTACAATAGAATTCCTCACAATATTAAAGAGTTTAGTAACTTTCTAAATTTAAAACTTATATAAAAAATGTACTAGTTCAGAGAGCGTACTACAGTATTCAGGAATATATGGACGATAAAGACCCATGGAGGGTTGTCGCGTAAAAACCACAGGACAGTTCTTTGGCATATTATGATATATTATGTAGTTAGATATAAGTTACATATTATGTAATATTGACATGATTTTAAAAGAGCAACTATGGAGTTTCTTGCCGATTCTTCTCCATAGATACTGCTTTCCGAATCGGTGGTAAATGTTAAAAATACTTATGTAATGACGATTCGAAAGTGCTACTAAATAGTAGTCTAATTGAATAAATGAATGTTTGAGTTTGAGTTTGAGTTTGATCTTCCCTAGTATTATCCGTATTTCTTATTATATTAATTCATTTGTTTAGATAATTGATTAGTTTTGTAAATAACTTTGAAAAATGGTTTTCTCCGAAATTATTTTGTTTAGGTACATAAGAAAATAAAAAATCGAAATAATTATTTTGGGAGTCAGACTGTAAAACATATTAATACATTTTTATTGATGTAGGCAGATGAGGAATATCACGAATTAAACTCTAAAAATTTCATGTCTTCGTAAATAATTGAATTCATACCAGTGATTTGAGACTTAAAACTTACCTATCATCTTAGTACATAACTTCATGATACGCTATCGAAGCTACTGATGACTTTTACGTTTGATTTACCAATAAAACCGCATTCGCTCACACCAACAGAACATTTTATGTCCACAGTAAAACGAACACGCAATAACAAAATTATATCCCCCATTCAACCCTTTACACGTTTACTTTGAAATCGAATAGATAAATATTGGAGAGGAGCAAAAACCCTTCCTAATAAGATTTCCGGAGTAAGGGAATTCGCGCTAAATGGACCTACATACGTTTACCTTTTTAGCAATATTGTTGAAGCAGAATCCGAATTGTGAAGGTATTTGTGAAGGTTTGCATATGAATATTATAGCCGTTTTACGGAATGCTTTTTCTGGATATTTTGGGACATGTTTTTAAATCACCTAATTGTGACCTACTGTTTCGAGCGCAGATAAAACCAGGGTCCAAAATGTCTTATATGCGTTATGGGTTGATTTTTGAGAAAAATGGACGTTTTTGAGTTTTGAACCTCTGCAGTCTATTTTAACTTTTATGTAAGTTGGTAATGTGGGTTTTTCATGAAACCATATTAACGTACCTGTATAGTTTTAAGCTATGTAGGACAAAAGATTCTCTACGTGAGATGGGATCATCATCAAATTTTTTTTTAAATATTTTACAGATATTCTCTTATAAAGAAGAATATATTGTTATTTCTCATAGATATACCTAATAAAGATCAACAAAACAAAATGGTAGCCGATAGTAAATATAACTTTTGCTTGCTTACTTAAAAATTGTAAAAAAGGTTCGTGTTTAAATTGCATGAGTATTTTTATACTCACATTTTTTAATTTTGCACGCATCAACCCTTTTTATGCTAGAGGCACTCGAAATTAGCTTTTAAATAAAATATGTTTTTCATTTTATACCTTTTTTATTTTTTAATTTAGTTCATATACGTTTTAACAAAGAATAAAAATACGGAATATTTACATTTGCATCCGGATATAATGAAAGGGTTTGTCCCACGCTTGTTAATACCTCTTCATAAAATTAAAACCCACACATAACACGAAGACTTATAAACGGTTTAATTTTTAATAAAATTATTTTATTTATTTTCAAAAGACCAAGGTTCTTTTCATGTTAGGTACTTGGTCACTTAAAGAAATATATAATAAGTTAAAATAGTTATTAATATGAAAATCCGTAGTTAGTATGTAGAATTTTGAATAGTTAGACTAATATCATCAAACAATTTTAAATTGTTTTTAAAACATTATTTCAACTGATTTCTTGATATTTTTTTGCAAACAGAATGGATATTTCAAAAATAGTTCAAATATAAATACTTCGTTGTGAAGGATTTAGTGCAAATTGAATTTGAGCAGATAATATCAAACACAATTGACAGTATCGAATTAATTTTATTCAATACGTTTACATCACTGAAAATTTATAACTGGATATAGTTAGATAATTCTCTATGGAATAAGCTATAAAGAATATGGAAATTCCAAAGAATCCTTTAGAGCAAGGTTTGTCTATTATACTATAGGTAGTAAAAATGAATCGGGCGAATCCGGGGCGAACTACTAGTGGGTAATAAATAAAAATCCGTGTAAGGTATGTGTAAGGTGTTCTATTCTCATAAGAAGTTCATACGTTTCTCAAGATATAGAACGTGTCGTGTCAATTATGAATTTATTTATCATGTTCATATCAAATTATTGCATCATAGCTTTATGTGAACTTGCATACTATTCATTTATTACACGGAAATATAGGAGCGTGAATTTTCTATTTAATTTTTTCCGTCCATCTTAAGTTTGTGTGGATGGATGGATAATTGTTACTCTTTTACGCAAAAACCAGTAAATGGATTTTTGGGATACTTACTAGTGCTGTAGCTTATGTACCAGATTAATGTCTTGCTTTTTGGTTTTATCACAGTACTTAATTTTTAAAATACTAAAAATTCTTATAAATTCTTAAAATCTCTCCTTACGCATATACATACGGTAGCCTGGAAGAGATCGCTACCTAGCGATAAGGCCGCCGTTTGTACATATCTTTCTCTATTTTATGTTCTTTCTGTATTTGTACTTTCTTATGTGTGTGCAATAAAGTATAAAATAAATAAATAAATAAATACATTTGAATGAAAAGGGTGTTTACCGTTTACTTTTGTATTTTTTAGCTTTGAAGAATAACTTATTTCTATTTCAGGTGCTGTGACTGGAAGGCGTCCTAAATGAAATTTAATAAGAGAATGTAATCAGAAAAATCAAGGTAAGTTTTATGTTAATTAAATCTCAAGTCAAAGGATTTATAAAATGTAGCAACTTGAGATATTAAATGGTTAGTTTAATTTATATTTAATAAACGTTCATTATTTTCCTTTGTAAATTTTGTGTTTTAATATTCTATATTGTACTATATCTTGGTAGTAATTAGTTGTATTATAAACTTTTAACAACTTTCTCAGGCCCGCGACTATGTCCTTTATATAAGGGACAAAATGGCAGCAATATGTGTTCTACAGAATCGTCTATAGTTATGTAAATCATCAATCATCGTATTAAAATCAATTCAGCCCTAACAAGAACACATACGAGAAGAGACAAATAGAAATAAAGAGTAAAGAATCGGTTACATTCAAATACCTACCGGTGAAGCAAAAGCATGTTAAAAAGATCGACATGTAACAATTGTCATCTTCTTTTTTTAAGCTATTGCATAGCTTTTATCTCAGACTTTGAGGGTGGCGGCCGAATGTAAAAATACCGTAACGAAAAAACCTAACACCCCCACTCCAACCGACACAGCGATGCGATGCTATGCAATAGCTTTACCGCGGCAGTCCTCGAGTGCCACACGTATTTTTTTTAAGTCAGTAAGTAAGTTTTGAGCAGTGTGGTTGATTATACATAATATTATACTAGGCTTATAAGAGGCGTTAGTATACAAATATGAGCTTAAGATGATGTTGAACGTCAGTTACAATGAAGTAATATAATGAGAATCTCACGTAAAATACTAATATTGAAATACATATATTCTTCAAGCATTTATATAAGAGATGGTATAAAAGTGAAGTGTTTGCGATTTTCAAGATATTCTTGAGAGATATCGTAATTCGACGTGTGAAACCTGTCACATTATATTTCTCGGAGAAGCGAGTCTATATTAATGTATATTGAAATATTATATGGTGTAAAATGTTGATTTTTATATTATGGAATATCAATATTAAGTACCTACTTTATTTAATAATGGATAATATTTTGCGTGTCGTTTTATATGGGTATAAATTATTTTTATTAAAATTGACGTATTTGGACTATGGTTACGATCAGAATAATAATATTATATAAAAATATATTATAATGTTAATTATGTTTCAATCCAATCGCGCTTTCATAATATGATTGAAATCTAGAAATTTTTAGACTTAATTAGTATTTAAAAAATATAGCTCTACATCTACTTTTTATAAATATTTTAGTCATTAGTGAGTTGTTTACAAAGTATGAATATTTTACTCACAATGAGCGAAAGCTTTACTGAAAATAAAATAACGCTTACATAAGCACAAACACAATATATTCTTCTCTACTAAATATACTTACTTACACTAATACAGATGATACATAAAATAAATCAAACAGCGTTCAACGTTGCTTGAAATAAACTATATAATTTATTCTAATTCACATATAATTAATAAACGCTTCAAATAAGGCGATTTCACACTGAGATAGTTTCGGCAAACATGTAAACAGTAATCGTCTGAATGGATGCGTTTCTAATTAGTTTACTAATAGCAAATTAACAGTGTGGAAATTTAACCTCGCAAATTCTATATACGTCATAGAATGTTTACATTATAATTAATTAGATGACCGCCCACGGCTTTGCTTGCGTTTTCTAAAACTTAACTAATTAGGTGGTAAAAACTCCTTGAGAATCACGTTATCCATTCGTGAAAACATAATAAAAATCGGTACAGCAGTTGAGAACTTAACTCATGTTATAGAATTTCAACAGACTGTTGCCTATTTTATTTATTTTGTTAATTATAAGTACACAAAGGTAAATTCGAACTCAAGGTTTGGCAGATGTCACAATGTCGTCGAACTTTTGATTCTTCGACATGTCGGCTTCCTCACGATGTTTTCCTTCACCGTTATATGCTCAGCCCACCTACCTATTTAAAGTGAATTTTTCCTTTACATACCACTTACACGTGTTTCTTTATATTTTGTAGAAAACTAAAGGTTGAATCAGGTAAAAATAACAACGCTATGAAGATTTTCCTTCACGGAACGAGGCAAATGTGATTATGATCAAACGTTTGTGCTCGAGATAAGACTTCAAGAGATGCCATTATAAGAATATCAAGTGTAGTTGCAAAATGACAAACATGTTCTTGAATAGAATAACTAGTTAAGTATTAATGGGTTTTATTTAACGTGCTACTCGATTATTCTCTTACTATTACTTATATCTCGATATAATATATCATATTTTATTTAAGTATAGCGTAGGTATTTGGTTAAAGGTACCTTAAGAAAGACGAGAATAAAACATTTCGAAAATAAGTAAAGTGATAAATTCTACTAGGTAATATTAATTATAACTGCGATAGATTGTCAGCATTCTATACATAAGAATGATTTTGTCCACCAAGAAAATAAAGAAGACTATGCGGAGACACAGGACTTACATAAAAAATAGAGTAGAGTTAATATTTACACCGAGGGAAATAAATGAGTTGTCAAATACTTAATTATGTTGAAAAGGCGGCTACTGAACATTATAATATTATATCTACTGAAATAAAGACGTCTATACAGCGCTGATTTTCAAAAGCTCCATATGAATGTTGGACAGTAAGTTAGTAGTTACGGTATAGGACAAGACACCAGCACTGATTTTCGACAGCCCTATCACTACATAATAAAAAACAAAGTCGCTTTCTCTGTCCTTATGTCCCTTTGTATGAATAAATCTTTAAAACGAGGCAACGGATTTTGATGTGGTTTTTTAATAGGTTTTAGTATATACTTTATTGGGTTTTATACAAAGCGAGTGAAGCCGCGGGCGGGAAGCTAATAATGTGTATAGTATATTGAAAAATCTATACTATTTATAGGAATATATGAAACACAAACAAAATTAAATATCAAGAATGACAGGTACGATGGATCGGGTGTACCTATACATTTTATTGAGTCATGAGCATTTCTCAGGAGCACGGAATGATGTCAGAATTCTGATAATTCTGTTCTCATAGGGTATTAGGTATCAAATAGTTACGATACTATGGGAATATTCAATAACGGGATACTCTTTTTAAAAGACCGACTTTCATGGTGCTGTTTTGATGATACGATAAACTTATTAATTAATCATGACTTAACTCGTGTTTTTAGGCTGTCTAGTATTTTATAAAAATACCCCCTGATTTGAGTTTAAAATGCGAATTAAAAAAGAATATTCAAAGCAAATTAGCAAATAAAGATAAACATACATTTAAATAAGTTAGGTAAGTCGTAGGTTTTACTTATCATGAACAAAACAATACATTAATACAAAAAACACAATACCTCACACATGAAAATATTGATACATCGAATGATGGATTGAGTTTCTCTCCAACGTTATCATCTAAAGCCTTTTGGTACAAAATAAAGTGAAAACATTTCGCATTCTCTATGACAGTAGAATGCTGACAAACAAAATGCCATATTAGACAGGTCCTTAGGGACTAAGATAAAAAAGGCACAAGTCGTCTCCTTGCAGGAACTGTCTCGTTACTACAATCTTGACTCCCTTCGGGTGAATAAGTTAGGGACTAGCTGCGTCTGTTTTAAGTAATATTATGAAGAGGAAACAATTGTTTTTGTATGTGTGTTTGTAATGTTTTCACCCAAAGAATACTGGATAGATTTCATAAATTCTTTGACCCATAGAAAGCTACATTATTCCTTAGTCATAAAGGCTATATTTTATTTCGTTTTTAGCATGCTGAGCGCCTTGTTTGTTGTAAATGGTGGATAAGATTATGACGTATCAAATAAAAAAATAAACAGGAATATCTCAACTCTCAATAAACACGAGGCATTATTACATAAATTACGATACTTTAAAAGTAAAGAGTGTTAATAGTAGAATTATTAGAAAAATATCCACATTCTTTAAATGTATTAAATATCATTACAGATACTTCATATCAGCTATAAATCTTCACCTCGAATACATAATTTGTAACAATGATACCTCGGTGCATAACCATTGAGTTATCAATATCCGACTCTACTAACTACCCTCAATTAACTGCCAATTGCTCCAATCAATAGCAACTTGTTATGTATTATCAACTCAATATCGATTAATAAATGCAGTTGTATGAGAGAATATTATAATATATCTACTTATTATAAAAATAAATACGATAATATAAGATTTGATATTAAATAATTACTACCTATTATTTAGATTTGCTATTTACTAAATAGGTTTGAAGTCGGTCCCAAGCTTTAGCCTACACCTTTTTTGAAGTCTGATAATAAAGCATCTACTTTACTTATTTTTTCGCCGTGTCTTTCTATTTACGTATAACTTTAAAACGACTCAACTGATTTTCATTCTGTTTTGGCCAATATCGTAGGAAGGTTATCGTATATGACTTGTTTAGTTTTAGATTATGTGGACGAATCTATGGGCGGAAAGCTATTATAAAATATATAAAACCTATTCTTAGTATAATAATATATCAAAAAAATGTTATGAATACGTGAATATTTATTCAGACTTGCAAAGTTCAATCATAGGATTCCAGTTATTCAAGTGAAATTCCACCAAGTCACTAATGAGTAGGCTTGTCATATGACGTCATTATGAAATATAATATGGTTATTTCTATAATATTATAAACTAATAAACCATACACATATAAAGCCCTCTATTTCACATGTCAATGATCACATGTAAGCATTTTTTAATCATATTCATACATTTCATTAATTATGAAAATAAACAATACCATGCACTCAAACCTTAATTTCACTCATTATCATAAAAATGTAAGGTGGGTGTACCATGGAAGGCCACTCTAACAATTAAACAGTTATTATTCGTTTATTTACTGGATAAATGAAACTAACAAATATTTAAGTAATACTTTGTTTTATTACGTAACATATAAACCACTTTTTTAAATTTCAGATTTGATCAATATTGATTGAACTTAAGTTTCATAGAACTCTTCCAAATGGCCTTTCTAGGAACAAGGCTCCTTAGAAGGCCATTATAATAAATCAGTCATTTAACACTAAAAGTTAATAAATAGCGATTAAATCTACAATAAAAAGAAGTGGTTTATATGTTACGTAATAAAACAAAGTATTACTTAAATATTTGTTAGTTTCATTTTTCCAGTAAATAAACGAATAATAACTATTTATTTGTTAGAGTGGCCTTCTATGGTACACCCATCTTATTTTAACGCCGCCGATTTCCGATATCAATGAACCGAGGGACCGTACTGCCAAAATAGTGGCGCGAGCGATTCGCCGCCGCGTCTGTGATTTCTAGTTCGATGGGTGTTTGTGTAAATAGAAGGAATTTGTCATCATATGGCAATAACTACGAAATTTTAATCATTGGCCTTCGAAGGAGCATGGCCTTCCATGGTCCACCCACCTTATTCATATTTAAAAACTTTACATTCAAACAAAAGTAATATAAATAGTTATTCTAATGCCCTGTTAACAGTCACAATGCTGAAAGCGTGACAAGACATAATTAAAAACATAAATTGGCATTAAATGAACCATATTCATTTTAATATAACTAGAGCACTTTTATATTGACGTACTAATAACCCTTTTTGTCGCTAAAAGGGTACTTGTGAATGTTTTTATACGGCCATAAATTAGTTTTTCTTACAGCTATTATCTTGTATTTTAAAATGTAATTACAAGTTTGAATGACATGAAAATGAAGTACATTGGGTGTGTTTGTGTTTTATTTTTAATTATGTTAACACTTCTACCTGCTTTGGCTTCACTTGGGGTAAATAATAAAGCTTATAAGAAAAGTGATGTGTAAAAGTAGTTCGTCTTTAAGTCCAACATCTATCATGTAAATCTCGATATTCAATAACTCATGAAAATAATGTACATGACAATGCTACTTAACAAAACGATTATTACTGCACGCTATTTGAAAATGTTCATACATTTCGATATTCGTAGAGAAAAGCTCGTGTGAGATGTATATCGAAGGCTAACTTTAGCGAGTCATATTTTCTTCCCAATGAAACAATATAATCATATTAGGATTCATAGAAACCCAACCATCTAATTTAAACAACTATTTTCCTGGCTGACTCGCATTTCACTGGATAACCACATGTTTGACAAATCTGCGTCGTAATACAAGAACAACATTTATCAATTATAACAAGCAATATATCATCGCGAGGATGCACTGAAATAAACACGAATACATAAATATTATAGAAGCTACTTGCTTATACCCGCTATTTCATCCGCACTATCACAGAATAATAACTAGTAGCTTGGCACTATTATGAGATTCTTATGATTCATTGAAAAAAGTGCTGATGTTGCGCTTGCTTTTGAAGATTTCTTTAGTAGTGTCCCTGCTAGTTTAACTAAGAATTTAAAATCGTCTCCAGCGCTTGCAGAGTCTTTATTGAGGGATCACGTTGCTGAGTGTAACAAATTATTTGAATTGCGACACGTGACTGCTGATGAAATTGTTAAAACTTTTAAAACATTAAATTTAAAAAAAACATGTGATCTCTGGGGTATGTCTGTAAATTTAGTAAATAATATCATAGAAAACATTGCCAATCAACTAGCGTTTATATTTAATCAGTGTTGCGACTGTGGTATATTCCCTGATTTACTAAAGTTTAGAAAAGTTATTCCTTTATTTAAAAGTGGTGACCAAGAAGACAGTAATAACTATAGGCCAATTTCCATATTACCAACTTTGAGCAAAGTCTTCGAGAAACTAATTTTAAACCAATTAAATAGTCATTTTGCATCAAATGGTTTACTGCACGCCAAACAGTATGGTTTCACAAAGGGGCGCTCTACCACTGATGCCGGAGTAGCTCTTTTGTCACATATATACAAAGCATGGGAAAATTCAAAGAATGCTTTGGGGATATTCTGCGACCTTTCTAAGGCTTTCGACTGTGTAGAACATTCCACTCTATTACGGAAACTAAATTTTTATGGTATCAAAGGTTTAGCTCAGGATCTCATAGCTTCATATCTTCAGAACAGGGTACAAACCGTTGTCGTTAATGGAGAGAAATCTCGCGGTGCGCCGATTAACATAGGTGTTCCGCAGGGATCTATCTTAGGACCGTTTTTGTTCTTAGTGTATATTAATGACCTACCTTATTATTTGCAGGATATGTGTGAAATAGTACTGTTTGCAGATGACACCTCATTAATATTTAATGTGGATAGACATGACACAAATGTTGACGAAGTAAACTCTGCTCTTTTACGCATATCCAATTGGTTTAATGCTAATAATTTACTATTAAATACAAAAAAAACAAATTGTGTAGAATTTATCCTCCCAAATGTAAAAAAGGTGAAAAGGAATATTATTTTAAACGGGGAGGTATTATACCCTGTGGAATCGACTGTTTTTCTTGGTTTGACATTAGATGAGAAGCTTCAATGGGGGGCCCATGTTACCACCACCGCTGCTAAGCTCAGCTCAGCTGCATATGCAGTTAGAAGAATAAGGCATCTCACCGATGAAGAAACGGCTAGATTGGTTTACTTTAGCTACTTTCATAGCATCATGTCCTATGGAATTCTGCTATGGGGCAGGGCTGCAGATATAGAAACTATATTTATATTACAGAAAAGAGCCATACGCTCTATATATAATTTGCGTGCTCGAGACTCACTAAGAGATCTCTTTAAGAATACTGGTATCCTTACTGTACCGTCGCAGTATATATTTAATAATATTTTATATGTACACAATAACGCTTACTTACACACAAAAGTAGGAGATAGACATTGTTATGACACAAGAAACAGAAATAAAATTGAAATGCCATTTTTCCGGCTAGCTAAAGTTAAAAATTCATTTATGGGCCAAGGTATACGCTTTTACAACAGAATTCCTCATAATATTAAAGAGTTTAGTAGTTCTAAATTTAAAACTTATATAAAAAATGTACTTGTCCAGAGAGCCTATTACAGTATTAAGGAATATATGGAAGATAAAAACCCATGGAGGGTTGTTGCGTAAAAACCACAGGACAGTTCTTTGGCATATTATGATAATATATTATGATATTACATATTTAATTTGTAAAATTGTAAATCTGACATGATTAAAAAGAGCAACTATGGAGTTTCTTGCCGATTCTTCTCCGTAGATACTGCTTTCCGAATCGGTGGTAAATGTTAAAAATATATGTACTTAATGACGTTTCAAAAGTGCTTCTAGAAGAAGTCTAATTGAATAAATAAATGTTTGAGTTTGAGTTTGAGTTTAGAATGAGATGTTTGACCACTCTTAAAAGTTGCCTATATAACTCTCTAGCTTTCTTACTATCTCTAGATACAACAACCGTGGTTTGTTACGTGAAACAAAGACAAAAACCTTTTGATTGCGCTGGCAAGTAGACTTGAGTACCTAATATAAATTTCAGTTTTATACCTCTACGCCTTCCTGAGAAAAAGGGTAACAGACTTATAGACGGAAAGCGAAGTGATCCTCTATGGGTTCCGTTTTTTGCTCCGGAACCCTAAAAAAAGAACTTTAGCAAGGTGAAACTCCAAGGCTATCAAACCACGGAGCGCATAAATTAAAAATGTTCATAATTTTTATCACACATCCGCGATATAACAATTACCGGAACTTCAGACCGGTGCACAACTTTGTAAATTGTTTTGCGGACAGCAACCGACCCTGGGAAACTTTGTTGGGAGCTAAATTTAAATTTGTTTTGTTTAAAAATATCTCGCCATTAATATGATTGTGAATGGTGAGTTCGCGAGTTATTTTGTCAGTTACAATTAATGTAATTTGTTAACTAGATAACAGTAACTCTGTTGAAATACTTAGAGGTTGTCTGCATAGATTCCTGGGCATTTGTGAATTTCATGTTGTGTTTAGAACTTATATAAGTTCTGAGTGTGGACCGGGGTTAATATTTTCAAAGTTGGCGATGGGCACAACAACTTAGAGTTTTGATTTTTGCAACAAAAATTAAGGATAGTTGTACCTGTATCAATTTTTTACAAGTGTCCGTGATCTTAACACAAAATGTTATCCTAACCCTTAATTCATTATATTTGATTGACTGAAATGCTTTGACTCATGCTCAGTTATTCCGAAGAAAATAACATTTTAAAAACAGAAAACGATAAGCATTCCTATTTACTCGTAAAATATAATAAATAAGTAATAACAATTATTTTAAAACCACTTCAACCAAAACCATCTAAAACTTCTCTGAACATCTCCCATATTTTGAATACAACATAATAACAAAATAGCATCAAAATTGTGCACCCAATAAACATAACCCGTTGATAGCAGATACAATCTCTCTCCAATATCAGAGAGAGATAAGCGACGGCCAATCGCAAACATCACAAATCCTAATGGGCCATCTTCACAATTGACAGCGTTGGCCCAACAAATGTGCGTATTCGGCGATTGTGTGGAAGCAAACATTGACCAACATTACTTCGATGATCGACTAGCGCCGATTATAAACTGCAAGACACAATTAAAAATGAAGTTAATGACAATTTGTATTTAAAAAAGAGCATGTGTGCCGAGTACACATGGCAGAAGTGAAACTTCTTTAGCTACCAAAATCGTTGACTTACGTTATCGTGACGGTATTGCCATGACGCGACTTGAAATTTTACTCTCAACGCGCCCAAAGAAGTTTTACTTCAATAAATAAATAAACATCTACAATGATGGTTGATCAAACATTTAGGCCCTCTACACTATTGTGATTGCCTCTACTTGCCCATCGCTGCCCATAGTGAAGAGGGCACATAAGCTGATTCTAGCCATACTCGATCACTATCATGACGTCACAATAGCCTTTATTTCCCATATCGAATGTATACAATAATTTTATAGGTTAGAGGCATATAGGGCAAGGGTCACCTCATAATTCAGAGAAAATCTTTGTCTTGGCTTTTATTTACGGGAGACGTGTATATATTGACAGATAAGGGATCGGATCAGAAACTATTTGAGATGAGCCGATTTTTCGCTGATCTTGTAACTAGCTGGATAAGCCTGGGTTTCGTGTTCCTTTGTAAACGTTATGATTTTGGTATGGAATAAAATATGAACTAGTTATCATGTTACATGTATATCACTAAAATAAATATTTTCAAATCAAATCAAATCAAATCATTTATTGCATACTAATACTTTACATAATATTAGAAACCTTATGCAGGTATTGCAATATAATATTATATTTAAATTACATTAATATTGTCACATACATTTCAATTTTCCAATACACAGATTACAATTAAATACAATTAATATACAATTTAGATATGTCCGGGATTATACATTATAAATATTCGTAGATAACGATATAAGACGTAAATAGAAATACTCATATAGATGCATAGATATACATTGATTGCGATTGATTTATTTGGTAGGTTTAGTTAGATCGAAGTTTTCAAGTTAAGTTTAATTTAGGATTCAGTAGGTTTAGATAGTTAGGTAAGTATAATTAATTTTTGTTAGTTTCAATTACATTTATTAGGTATATGAGATTGGAAAGACTTAACCACACGAAAATTCAAGTTTAGCGTAGTTTAGCTTCGAAATATTCATTTATTGAATAAAAACATTTTTGGATTAAAAGGAGCTTTAGTTGTTTGTTAAAAGAATAAATAGTTTTTTGGTTTTTAATTTGGTCAGGAAGTTTGTTATATATTTTTATAGCCATGTGATAGGGGCTTTGATTTAACATTTTGATTCTTGAGAATGGTAGGTGTAATCTATTTTTAAAGCGCGTATTTACTTCGTGGTGTTCCTCGACTCGTGAAAATGTATTAATATTTTTATAGACTTATATATTAGAAGGATCCTTGCCATACTATTACAAAAAATGAAATGAACATAATGGTATCTAATAGTAGTAAGATATTTTGTAAATAAAATAGTAAAAAGAAAGTTTATATGGTTCAGATTTAAAAGTTATGTAGATAAAACGAGCTGCCCAAAATCGAGACGCATGGCTGAGTACTGTTGACGCCCTTTGCCCCTTTGCCTTAGTATATTAAAGTAATGTAAAAAGTAAAGACTTAAAAGTTATATCATTTAATAAATGTTTATTTATTTTTAACATAAATATAAAACAGCTCATTGTGCTATAGCCCACACAGTGTTAGGTTGAAAGCTATTTTCGTATACAAAATTTAAACGGCTCATACTTCACCTGTCATCTACCTCTACATAAGACGGTCGAACAGACGTATTGTGCAAATAAGATAGAATTCATGTTACTAAGAAACCCTTTGCTGTCATCATTAACAAAGGAAAGTCTTTGCAGACAAATATGACGAGGACATGGAATGCCTTGCAGCATTACAGCTATAGTGAATATTAGCTGTGCCCCGCGGTTTCACTCGCATTCTCCTTTACGAATCTAAGACAACGTTATAAAAAAAAACAATATAATATCTGTTACTGTGTACAAAAAAAATAATCTCAGCCTCATAGACTTAGAAAACACGATTGAAATTATATTACAGTTTCATCTTAAACTAGCACTTTTCAGTTTACTCGGTAAAGATGTAGATTTCTTAGTGTAAAATAAATTCAAATCGATCAAAAAAACCTTTGAGTTGAACCGATACAAATAAACAAAAACCAAATCTTTCCTCATTCCCAAATCTTTCCCAAGATAAAATTAATTTGAATCACGTTTTTATCCTTGTGAACTGTAAAATCAATACCGAGCACAAATACGAAAATATATTATATATATAATATATTAACAATGCATTAGCGTTATACATGTTTTCTTCTTACGATGCATTTACATCAAACGAACATAGAGCTAGAGATAGAGCAAGAGCAATCATTCGTGATCATTTAGTGTAAACGAAAACTTGTATTCAGTGTTCTTCAGTATTAGAACATTGCATAGAATCTTTTCGAACGCACTAAGAACAACGCCTATATTCGAACGTTGCATAGTTCAATATTTTCCAATGCACAGAACAACGAAAGAATGCTCTAGGCCTGTTTACACTAAAATAATTTGACATAGTGGCGCAATGAGCATTCGCTCGTTTAACCCCTCACGCGTCCTACTATAACATACTGATTTAGTTACGAGCAAATAATGTACGTAGGACGCGTGAAGCTTTAATGTAAATGCACCGTCACGAATTATACGAATTATATTATGTAGTTTTTTTCGTTTACAGTAATTGTAATTGTCACTCACATGTACAAAACCAAGTTTAATTTTCTAATAATAACTCTGGAATATTTTAATACACAGCGTATAAACTTGAAAGTCTCCAAGATTTGCATATAAAACGCAATTTTTCTCAAGCGTCTATACAACCTTAATACTTTCAAAGGCATGTGCAAATAAAATTGATTTAATATTAGCTATATATACTCCGAATCCAATTTTAACTCTTCTAAATTAATCTCCAATGAGATGCTTATTAGAAGTAAATTGAACGCGAAGCCCTAAATATGAATATATGGAAGTTCACGGAAATATCAGGTAAAAACATACGTTACAAATATGTACCTATATTCATCGATTCAATTTAATACTTAAAATTAATTGAGCACCCAATAAGGGTGCTCAGAATTCTCAGTAAAGGCTTATTGAGTGATTATCAACTAGCTTTCCGCCCGCGGCTTCGCCCGCGTAGTTCTCATTTCCGATTTATTTCTGAGATAAAACCTATCCTATATCCTTTCTCAGGTGTCATGCTATCTCTGTACCAACTGCATCCAAATCAGAGCAGTGTTCACTGCTTGAGGCGCGAAGAAGAGATGGACAGACAGAAAGAGTTTTTTTTTTCGCATTTATAATATTAAGTTAGGATTTCAATTGATACATGCAATTCATCGGTTGAAAATAAATCATCTTCTACTAGATTTAACCGTGATTTCTCTTACATATTATCCTATAATATAGTTTTATAATAGAAGGTTTTAATCGGTTTTAGTTTGTTAGATTTTCAGTCTTTGTTTCAGACATTCGGGTTGTCAGAAAATTTAAAATGCTTATGAGATTATCTTGCTATATTGGACTAATAAAAGGAACTGCTTACAAAGAAGCACCTTAGCATATAGAATATAAGGTCCAAACAAGATTTATGCTTGAAAAACTCGTATCGCCCTTTAGTACATCTTAATGTACACGTCTACATAACACGGTCTGGCGGAGCTGAAACTCAATATGAAGAGAATCACATTTTTTACTTCAACATAATACGAAGTTTGATGCAAAAATGCGAGGGATTTTTCGCATTATGAATATGATATTGTGTACACTGGTTTACATTGCTTTTTTAATTTAAATTAGAAATCTTCAAAGTAATGCTGGTAAATTAGAACCTTAGTATTAGATAAGAACATTATCAAATATTAAATTATATTTATTCCCTCCATATATTATGACATTTGAAAATGCTCTGAAACTAAACTTAAACGTTTAAATAATAGCGACAATTATTTTAGTTGAGATAATGATTGTGATACTAAATCAAAAGAATGGACCTACTAAATAAACCAATTACATTATTTAAAGTGAAACTTCTTTAGGTGCTTTGAGAGTAAAATTTCAAGTTCAGGTCATGGCAATACCGTCATGTCATCAAGTAATGCGACGATTTTGTTATCTTTGAATCTTGCCAAAGAAGTTTCACTTCTGACAAGTGTGCTCGGCACACACGCTCTTTATTGTACCTATGTTCAATTCAGTTCTCAACCTTTTTGTGTTAACACATATTTAAAAACATCCAGTATAGACAATTGGAAAAAGATAAAGTATGAGCAAATACTGCATGTCATTTGTGACACAATATCATTACGCTACATAAATGTGTGCACCGCAAAAATACAGGCTTCGTTTCTAGAAACTATCAGATATAATCCACCAGTCAATGGTGTGTGCAAATCGCTTCCGTGCGAGCGAACCGGGGTGTTAAACTTAATTAAGTTCTTACTGAGTCGGGTTTATTGGTGTGCTGGCTTGTGGTCACATTTTTATTGCTACTAGCTTGCGTAGGATCCGCTTGGAAAACAAAATAATGCTTGCCAGGCAGAAATAATGTAGTGATAAATTAGAAAAAGGTGTAGAATTTGGAATAGGTACCTACCTGTAGTGTAATAGCTTTTGAATTTATGCATTAAACAAGTTTAGATTAATTGTTCGTAAATTTAAAAATTAAAAATTTCTTTCATAATATTTGAAAAAGAGTTGTATGTGAGATTGTCGATTAATCGGCACTCACCGATAAAATTTGCAAAATTAAATTATATAAACGGAAAGGGGGCTATGTAGGAGTCTATCTCACAAAAAAAAAATCAAAAAAAGGTTAAAATAAAATAATTTATTAACAACGAAACTTCTCATTTACACTAATACTATATTAATACTACATTAAATTCTTCTTTAATTCTACGTCTTCTTGGTGGGCAAAAATAACGCCATTATACAATTACCTGAAAAAAAAATTAAATTAATTTTTAATGATACTCGAATGTAAAAACTACAATTTACATTTAGAATCTAACTCTGATTTTATTGTGGAAATAGTATCCAAATATAATATTATCGTGTACATCTACACAGAGAGTATTATAATAAGGCTACAAGTTACTATCATTATTATTTTTGTCATTGCGTACTAAGACCCCTGAAGAACCACCACAAATGACCCAATAATTTCTGTCAGTATCTCCTGGCCTAAGTGGATACTATTTTATTAGAAACATCTCACAAGATATGGGTGACATCTCTTGATCGATTTTCATTTCAGAGAGGATAGTCCCTTTTGGGAATGAAATTGATCTATATGCTCTACGTTTTAGCGTTAATCAATACAACAAGAGAGTGTGCATTGGCATCTCTTAAGTCTTAATCCAAAAATATTATATCAAATGATTTTTATGTATATTTAAAATGAATTTTGTCTGCATATATGCTGTATAAAATGGTAATCCATGAACATGATGGTATTCAGCAAAGTGTTGTGCATGAGCCCACGAACGATTTTTTATGTCAATAAAGTTTTTATTTATTTATATTCTGAGTTGATACGACTAATCTTCGATAGTGTAGTGAAGCCGGAGTACACAGCTAATCTATAATAATAACTATTATAAAGATAGTCTCACCTAACATTATTGCAGATAAAGTGAAGAATGGTATCACACACCCCAAGTCCAGCAGAATTGGGAACGTTACGTTACCAACCAACGTTCCCATACGACCAGCCGTCATAATTAGACCCATTGCGAGCGACCTGAAATAATTGTTATTAATTAATACGTAATTCATCATTCAGTCCATGCTACATCTGTTAATTGTACTGTTTCTGAGCAAAAGTATAATTGATGAGAATGTTAGTGTCAGTTTTTTTGGGACCTAATTTGTAGACTTGATGGAATGAAATTTCTGGCAGACAGGTATGATTAGTTCTTGTTAGAACTTTATTTAGGTTAATTAGATATATAAGTTACTCTGCTTTAACCCTTAATCGGCCATGACTTCAAACAAGTTTATTTTAATACATCAGTACGGGGTTATATCGAGATTAAACAGTAAAATATTAAAAAGTAAAATATTGGGTAGCTTATAGGTTTTTTTGGCGGTGGGATATTATTTCCCTATAACCATTAAAAGTTATGTTTTGTGGGAAATTATTTCCCTATATCCATGAACATACATGTGGGAAATAATCTCCCACTTTTGCCGCTTTTGCCCGCGCCTTTACTCGTCGATTTTAACACAGGGACAAAAAATAAAAATGCATCATTAAATTTATTATTTATTGAATATGTATGAATTTTTAAATTACTTTTTACTTTACTCAACTTTTTACTTTTTATACCTACTTGGTATCCTTACAGGATAAAGGGAAATATATTCCCACTTGAAGATTTCATGCACGGCTACAGGGTATTAATTTCCCACCATTTTTTAAATTAGAAAAAATAACCCAAAGTAACAGCTTTCGTACGTTATTTTGTTTATATTTGATAAATAACACGTTCTTCTTTACGAATTATAAACAATTGCATATTTACAGGAATTTTTCTGGGCGTAGATCCAAAAACTATCTTGAATTTCGGGAAAAAACGGTCGTTTTAATGAACTTTTTACTTCGATTGTCTACTGACATTCACAGTTGACGTTTAGAAAGAAGTGTTGCTAGAAAAAAATTAAAAGAACTATCTATCTTAAGGTGCGTTCCTTAAATTTTACCGTATCTTTAAAAATACAAAAAATAATAATTAATTTGTGGGCAATGCCGAGGTGGGAAAATAATATCCCCATGGCTTATTAAGGGTTAAAATAATTGTCAGACCAAAATCATTTAGGTAGGTACTTGATGTAACGATAATAATGTTAGTTTTATTTCTTAGAACTACACGTTTTTGTAACGAAATGTTATTTTATATTGATAAATCATCCGCATACGAAATTTCACCGACACTAAGTATTTAACTATTAATTAAACGAAGTTATATACAAATATTCATAGCAAGTTTACTAGTAGGTACTAAACTTTGTACCAACCTATAACTAGTTGGGAATAGTTCCAGGACCATAGCTTGCGTCAAACTCAACATAGTCTGTGCAGTAGACACGTCAGTTGAAAATAACGAGACCAATAGAATCTTAGACACAGTCCATCTCAGGGCAATCGTACAGCCCACAGATAATAAACCGCAGACGAGGAATAGGTTCTTCTTGCCGACCTTATTCACTAGGATGCTCGTGATGATAAATGGTACTAGACAGATACAACCTAATATGACTGTGTTTAGATAAGTTTCGTCTCCGCTTCGTACCTGGAATTTGTAACGATTAATGAACAAAGCTTTGCAAATGCAAAGTAAGAATTATAAATTGTTGGAAATTAAATGAACGTAGTTAGATTTAGGTAGTAATCACGTAGTTACTCATATTATGTAGTGTACTAAAATATAGATAACGTACTTCTTAGCTTTATATAAATTTTAATTTTACTGTAAATTTATTATTGTGTTTGAATTGTGAAATTTGACCAATTTTAATTGTATTGTTTGCCAATCGTGTTATTGCAATTTTGTGGAGTCAAATAAATGATCTTTCTTTCTTTATTTCAAACTTTTTATTGTTTAACCTTGGTACATTGATGGTTTTTTCACAGTGATAAAAATCAGTTACTAGCCGCGCTGCGCGGTTTCACCCGCGTGGTTCCCCTCCTGTTGGTCTTAGCCTTCCACGATAAATGGGCTATCTAACACCGAAATAATTTTTCAAATCGGACCAGTAGTTTCTGAGATTAGTGCGTTCAAACAAACAAACTCTTCAGCTTTATAATATTAGTATAGATTATAAGTGGTATTTTAATATTGAACATTGGAAAATTTTCTTAAATATTTGCTACTAGTGGACTCTTTAATAAACTACGTATAAACTAAGCTCAAATTTCTAGCTAAATCGGTTCGGCTTTGTCAAAATCGATCCTTAAAAGCTTCAGATAAGAGAATAAAGCCATGATACCGATAAAATGAACCAAATTGAAACCTGAGGCTACAGATCGGTTCTACTTTAATATAGTCAAGAATATGAAAGATCTAACATTTTTGCTACATTCGCTCTATTTTCAAATATAGCAAACACATTAAAGTGTAGAATTTCACTAGAGGGCTTATCTATAAACAGCTTGAGAAGTTATCTGATGCAAATAATATTTCAAAATGGCCAAGCAAATGTTTCATTTCTGTCTTTTTCAGTGAAGATCTGCATGCCATATTTAATTAGTTTGACTTAGAGTTTTCGTTCGTTCGTGTTGAATTGATTTTGTAGACTTTTGATACCAAAATATTAATTTGTAAATCTTTGGATATTTTCAAATCACCTGTAGGCTGTAAGTAAAGATCTTTTTTTGGTTTTCATTTTGAGAAGCATACATACCGGCAAACACACATCATCATCTCTTGCAGTGTTAACTTTAATTCTAAGGTCATGGGTATATGCGTCTAACATGACACAAAAATCCTCAGTCCCATTCTGTCTGTAGTTCTCCACTATTGTAGAAAGTTGTGGAAACCACAGCCGAAGTACGTTGTATCTGGAAACAAGATATTGTAAATTTCTTAGGAATCATATCTAATTACAAACAATTAGGATTAGCTGTTGCTGTGTTGAGGTTGAAATTCATGGAATGATTACATTAGTGCATCAACCAAGACATAAATATTGCAGTGTTTATTTTGAGGTGTCAGAAGTGAAACTTCTTTAGGCGCGTTGAGACTAAAAGTTCAAGGCCCCGACATGGCAATACCGTCACGCCATGAAGTACAGTGACGATTTTGGTATCTTTGAATCATGTCAAAGAAGTTTGACTTCTGACACGTGTGCTCGGCCGTGTCTATTAGTACTCACGTCACTGTTTTAGTGTTTGAAACGATAGACGAATCAAGTGCATTTAAAATCCTTAAAATAACAATGCTTTATTCATATTATAAGCAATAAGGGTAAAGATCCTTAAATGTATAAAAGTAGGTACTATCTTCATAGCAATCGAAAATTGGGTAAGTTTAACTCACTGCGTCATTGTGAAGTAGTTTATAAAGCAGAATAGCAATAGATACAACAACAAAGGCCGTCGAAACAGCGGTTTGATATTCTCGAAGCCAGCCGATAGTTGGCTCTTATGTTCGCCTTCCGGAGTCTCATCTATAGCCTGTTTCATTTCGTCTTTCCATAAGTTCACATACTGTAAATAGTAGGAATTATTATTTTTTGGTTACGATATTGATTAATGATTGCTGATTGTTATATTTTTCTGTTCATCCCTACATATAGATAAATTTGAAGGTAACTGTCTGTCTATCATTCTGTCTGACTGTTTTTTTTTTCATGCCTACATAATAACATAATTGAGATCTGAGAAAGTACCTAAGGTTTTAACACGAAAATCCCACGGGTACGGGAACTATGCGGGTTTTTCTTTGACTACGTAAGCGAAACCGCGGGCGGATATCTAACTTCTGATAAGTTGAAATGAGTTATTGCTAAATTTAAAATTGATGGTATTTCTCAAAAATTAATTATGGTAATTTATTTGTAAGCTCATTGAATTTGAAGCACGATATAATATTTTCTTTGAAATCATATGCGTTTCATTCGAATGCAACTAAATAATATGAAATATTTAATTTCGTATTTTATTTTTGAGGTGTAAAGAGAAAAATATTTAATTACAGTACAAAAAATTTAATAACAAATTCCAATTCTTATACGAAGGAATTTCGGTCGATCAATGTATCGAAAATCACAAATTAAAATAGATTCAATTTCTTAAAACTTTCAAACCTTTCTGTTCAACTTTAATCTTCAAAACTGTAATCTTGTAACCGAAATTTCGCGAATGTTCAAATGAATTACGAATTTTGTCTATACCTTGAAAGTTTCCGCTGGTTTTCCCGTGTTTTCTTTGTACACTCGAATTAAAACATCTCTCGCTTCATTGTATTTGTGCTGTGTTACATAAAACTTAGGGCTTTCAGGCAAAAACATGTATAGGATGCTCGCACAGAGGGACCAGACTGACATTATGAGGAGATAGTAGTTCCATGTATTGAGGACTGAAAACATAGCAATACATTTTGGTTACAATACTATTTTCGTGTAAGGGTGCTTTTCCACCAATAACGTGCGACGAGGAATGTGTTTGTAAAAACCAATCATATCGCTTCATTTAGTTTGAAGTTTGGAGCGTTTCACGTTTGAAGCGATACTATTGGTTATTTACAAACACATTCCTCGCTACACATCCTCGTACATTATGGAAAAGCACCCTAAAAATGATATTTAGAAGAGCCTCGATTGATTTAGTGATATAGGGTTATGAAGTGCTTTGATTTAATTAAATAGATAGATGCTAAAACTAAATAAATTAAATGTTTTATCGGACGTAATATTTTATTAGTATTTTGTAAAACTGCTTCTTATTATTGTTCAACTAGAACTATTAAGAATATCATCACCACTTTTATAAACTATGCGATAGCGCATAATTCATAAAAGTTTACGATATTATATTACACCTTAAAAAGTTACCTAAGAACTTCGGAACAAAAGTTTAAAAATTAAGTTGTATGTTACAGACTATACCTAGTATGCTAAAATTGTGTTATTTATTTTCTCTTTAAAACTATACTCATAGCATAACTTGTTTAATAAACCAAATCAATAAATCAAAATAACATCCATATTAACTTCAATAAAAGAAGTAAGAGGCCAAAACTATAAACTTATAGAAAAGAAACATCAAAATATTCAGTACACTTCCTTTAGCACTTATTTCCACAGAAACGAAACATCAAATTTTCACTACATTTCAACATAGTGCAAAATAAAACGGTCCACTCACCTATATACCCATTGAACAACACATCCCTCCAATCGCACCTGAGAATTGCCCAGGAAATTAAAGCGACAGAAATCTGTCCAATAGCCACAAAGGACGATTGGACCAGCATCACTCGATCCCTGATGCCGCTGTGGCATAGCTCAGAGGTTAGCGCCAAGAATGGACTGAATGAAGTCGCAAATCTGTTTCGATAACGTGTTTATGAGTTGGGATAATGTTAACAGATATTTTATGGTATTTGACTTAACATGAGTATTATAAATTTTGACTTATATTGATATTTTTATCCCAACGTTTCGAACACTTTGCAGTGAGCGTCACGGAGATTAAAGTGCGAAACGTCGGGATAATATTATTATAATGAATAAATCGCGTTTAAAATCCGTTAGTCTTTAATTTCTAAATGTTAACAGATGTTAGTATAAATATGAATCGAGACTTATTAAAATACATGTAAATTTTTAAAAGTAAGTTTAAATAACAAATGATTAAAAACATAATTAATAATGTATTATTTATGTAGGAGTTAACGCGCTACCGTTCTTTGGTTCGATTCGCAACGAAAAAAAAAAGATATTCAATAATAGGATGTAAGGAACTAAGACTGACCAATAAGTTAAATTTTAATTAAATGAGAATCGTTCAGTTAAAATGATGAGAATTATATATTTTGTCCGAAAGAAGGTGGGACTTACAATATTTATTTCGTAATAATCATATTTTATGAAACATTATTATATTATGCTCTATCTGTCCCTTTTCAGATTTAAAAGGCGCTTTTACTTGATAAATATAGAAGCATAGACAGTGTAACAATATCTTAATAAAATTAAAATAATTAACAAGAACTAAAATACTACTTACAACAATCCCTCGAAGAACTTCGACGTCACTAATATGTAATATTTTTGGCTCAAACCAGAAGTGACGGTAAAAAAGAATATACCTAGAAAGCCACAAACTATAAACCGCTTTCTGCCGAATGTGTCAGTTAAAAACCCTGCTAATGATGATGATACTATCATTCCTGAAATGAATAAAAACTTATGTAAATAAAAATGACAAAGAGATAGAATTTACACATAGAGTAGAAGTACCTACATCTGAATTGTTTTTATTTTATTTATGAAACATTATTAATGAAACTAGATTTAAATAACCCTGATTTTGCTTTACAAACTATATAGTAAATTCATTTGAAAAATAAACAAATTGTATCCAAAAAAGGTAGAGTAATCTAGTGTTTTATTAATAACTGTTCTATCAACGTTCAAAACATTAAATATTCACAAAATATTTATACGTTAAATTTCGTTTCGTTTACAGATTTATATCCAACAAACATATACTAAATAAATGAATTTCAATAGAAAACGTTTAAAACTGGACAGAGAAGAGTGAATAAAATTTATTTCAGAACTTTGAGTTAGATTTTTTTTTTATTGTATCAATTTGTCTCCAATTTGCCTGCAGGAAACAATTTTATTGACACGAAGTGAACGTTACGTGTTATTTTTTAATCTGTGATATATCTAAAAAAGATCTGCAATAGTTATTTTTAACAAAAAACCGCCTTCAAATTGATATAGATTTAAAATTGTCAGAACTGAAATAAATTTAGATGGGACCACATCGCAGACACCGGCTTTCAGATAAAAAAGGAATTATCATAATCGCTTCAGCCAGTCAATTATATCTGAGGTATTAAATTAACAAAATACAGTCGATTTCATAAGCACATCCTTTTTTGAATTTGAAAATATGATAGCAGAAGAAAAAAAAAATACATGAATGTTATGTTATGTTACATTTATTCTTTCAACTAGACTTCCTTCGGTAGTACTTTTGAATCTTCAAAATACTTAACTACATAATTCAGTGTCTACAAAGAAGAGCCGGCAAGAAACTCTGTAGTTAAAATTATGTCAATTTTACATTACAATTTTTCAATTTATAATCAATCGAACAAAAATATTAAACGAAATTAAAACGAATTTAAATACTCATAAGCAATTATTTTTTCAGTAGTTTACTCTATAGAGTGTGTCAAATAAATATGCATTCAAACACTCGAGAAACTTAACCCTCTTTCTGGGAACGTCAGTTAATAAACACAAGAATGTATATAATTTAATAATATTTCCCTAGCATGAACAAATTATACCAACTCAAGAGGAAATGTAACCGCTTCTAGTTTTAAAGTATTAAAGAAATTATAATCTAAAGGCATTTAATATTAGGTCAATGAAAATTTTAATATCACCCCTTTATCGTATAGAAACTTTGTGTCTAATAAAGTTGGATAAACTGCTAGAGGATTTTCATTAATCACATTTTATGAACGACTTTTCATTTTAATACTTTACTAAACTTTAATATAGAAAATGTTAATATATTATCTATGGTATTATATTATCTGTGATATTATATTGAACTTTCAGGAAGGGACAATTCCTTGAGAGTATCTTGAATGCTTTAAAAATGTATTGGTTGTAAATTTTAAGAAAGAAAGACAATTTTACGTGGCTATACTAGACCATTACCGCGTCCTTGGTTAACGCTTGAGCGTAGTCGAGTCCTGAGTTCGATTCTTGGTGGACAAAAAAATTCACGGTCTGACAGGACACAGAATTGTGATCACCTTTTTGTCCGTAGAGAAAATCGATTAGTGAAACAGATGTTTAATGCCCCATAACAACGGGACTATTATAGAAATATACATTTGTAAATTTGATTTTCTGAACTATAGCTCTACAGCGATTAATAAACAGACTTATTAATGAGTGTGGAAAATAAATTGTGCAGTAAATTGAGGCTTGAATACATATTTAATTTCTGAGATAAGTCGATGTTTTCATAGGAATCAAATTTAGAGTTATAAAAATATATTTGCGTTGGTTTTGTCTGACATCTGCAATAAATACGCAAAAGTCGCACTATCTAGGACTAATACAGTTTTTCCTTATTTAACGTTTCTTATCTCGGTAAAATTTATTTTGATGATGACGGAAATCTAAAGTGAGTAATCTATACTAATATTATAAAACTGAAGAGTTTGTTTGTTTGTTTGAACGCGCCAATCTCAGGAACTACTGGTCCGATTTGAAAAATTCTTTCGGTGTTAGATAACCCATTTATCGAGAAAGGCTATTGGCTATATATCATTACGCTAAGACCAACAGGAGCGGAGCCACGCGGGTGAACCCGCGAAGCGCAGCTAGTTAGGTAATATAGATCAAAATCTTTATTGTTGTATAATATAGAAGTCTATAATATTCATATATTTTGTTCTGAAAACTCAATTGATTAGCCCCGATTAGGTCCTACGTTTATATTATAATCATAAGGTTCATAGTGTTATTGTTTCTCTCCATAATACACGGGTACTACCAGTTATTGTTTATTATTATTATTTCGTTTCAGCATTCAATAATATGAAATAAAGCGTTAGAAACTACAATTTACATATCATATTAATATAGTGCACTCATAGTTTAATAGTCTCTCCTAACATAGCAAAATATTCTTCCTTACTTATCTATTAGATTTTAAATTGTATTACCAATACTTACCGACATATGGTATTGCGTTTAGCACCCCTTTTTGCAACAAGCTCATATTCAAGTCACATTCGGCTATCGGCAGTATATAAGGCGTGGTGTTAGACACAATTAGCCCACAAGTATATCCTACATACGCAGATAGTAGTAGCTTTACGTGAAACCGACCGAAACCACATTCTTTTAACGCTAGGTTGACTTCTTGCATCGCTGTGGGGATAGTGTGTTCGGGCTCATCTTGGGCTGAAAGTAAATATCCTCACTTAGGTATATTATCCTAATATTAACTATCCTATCTTGATTCATATATGTTATATATATGTAATAGTGTATATCTATATTATCTTTCACGTAGCAAAGGAGTGATTTATATGATATGATTTTTATTTCTGAATAGAGTAAGGAGGCTACAGAGAGACATAGGCTTCTTTTTCCCGTGATGGAGCATCTCATTCTATTGGGATTTCCTTAAACTACTGACTAGTAATTCATAATTCTGTATTAACACTATATGGTTTACAATAATATGTTAACCCTTAAAGCTTTTCTGTCACTTTTTTAGTACATGTACTTATTGCCGTGTAGATCTTGAACGTTCCAAAAAATCTAGAAAATTGACTACGTTGGAGAAAGTACGATAACAATCCTTTATTTTTCTCCTACATGCCAATTATAGAGAACATTTGATTCGTGTGCTAGGTGACTGTTGAATTTAGGGATTCCCGGAATTAGTGATGGTTTGTGTTTCTGGTCAATAATAGCTTTAATGAAATAGTTTCCATGTTTGATTTCTATTGATTTATCTTTCAGGTGAGATAAACTGTTGTTTTTGCTCTAAATATTATGAAATATTCAAATAATTCTATAACAAAATATTCGAAATATAGCTGGTCCGTTTTTTGGGACAGTGCCGTAGATACAGGTAACTAAGAACCCATTGGCATGTCCCAAGAAACGGACGTTGCCATGATTCGTACTTTAATAAAATATCACTTTTATGGGATTTTCTTGCTTTAGAGTCTTTAATTATATGTAGAATTATTTTTAATTAAGTTCAAAATGACGAATATAATCTAAGATCAGTTAAATCTGTTGGGTCTACAATAGAACCGGGAGTTCCTCGACCTCCACATGCATTTCGTCTAAATGTCCTAATCATCGGCCAAATATCACTTCACATTTAAAAAAAACATTATTATTTGTATTAAATGAAACCAAAGGTTGCTTGACACGAAATAATAAATGTTATTTAACATTCCACACAACTAAATAGTGTGATTGAGCTCGAGAGGGCTCAATTATCATTTGTTAGGTATTTAGTTAAAATTGAAGAATTTTTTGTTATAATAGATAGTGAAAATACTGTGATACAATAAAACAATAAAATGCTACTTGAAATTGTTTTCAATTGTGTTATATTAAGTGAATTTTATTTTTTTTTTCATTCTTATTTTATAAGCTGTATGACAGCGTTGTCCGTTTTTTGAGACAGCAATGAAGATGGGGTTCTTGGCAAAGGCCGTTTTAACGGACATCCTGAAAAACCTACTTACAGAAAATTTGTTTGATTTTTTTCTCTACTATAGTATTTTTTAATCAATAAATATCACTAAAACCAATTCAGGTCATATTTGGGTACATTATTTCAGGGCTTGCCGTGTTAAGGGTTAATAATAATAAAATTTCATATTATTTCTAACCGTTTTTTTATGCCACAGGATTAATGTAGCTTTTTACCGATAAGGCGATTTAAAAAAAGGCGCTTAGTAGTTTATTCATTACATCGATGCAAATATACGAACATCATCTTTTAAACAATCATTAGATTAGATAATGAATGAATCTTACTATTGACTTAGACTGAAAAGTCTGTGTAAATGTTCGTCACGCATTCGTGAAACAGCTGATTTGATAAAATTTTGCAAATATTATAATATTAGTATCTGCATGAACCTGAACATTATGCTGAGTAAATCTTACATTAAATTTTTTGTTTTTTTTTTTTACGAAATTCTCTAAGTCAATGCAGTGAAAGTAGACTTAAAACTGAAAAAATGTATATCTCTCCAAAGCAAAATGATACCTCAAAATTTCTTCAACTTAGCACTTTTCTTAACTCCAGACACGTTTAGTGTTTAAAGTAGGCCAAGCCTGTATCTAAGACAATAGTCACAACTTGTCATACACGATTTTGTGGTAAGTGCTCATTCAGAACATAATATTCCAAGCGCTTCACTATTTTCATAAAATTTAAGAAGCAATAGAAGACAAAAAGTAAGATAGAAAAAAATAATATATAGATTTGAGTTAAGTTGATTTAATTCTTAAGTGCTGTATAATAAGCAAACTTTTATCAATAAAAAACTGAATAGAATAATTATAAAATGTCAGTAAAATAATAAGACATTAAAAAATTAATCCAACACAATTAGCTTATTAGACAATTACACTGAAAGTTTTTATATTCGTTTTTAAAATATCAGCCTTACATATTTTCATGATGATAAGCCTACGAGAAAAAAACCAACCTCAGTAATCTAAAGATAACAGAAAAACGATTATCTAAATTAAACTGAAGTCAACAAACTTTACATAATCTGTGGTTCCAAGACAAACGAAAACATCAATTATATTGTCGTCCTAAATAATTAATGCTGAAATAAACGTGTTTGTTTCCATCGTAAGACGTCTTTTGATTATAGCCTAATTAAAAATGGCCATTTATAATTTAATAAAATCTTAAATTAATTTGAAATTGTTATTAAAAGTATAAATAAAAACAATACATACTACGTCCCAGAACTTGTAAGTCTACTTCACTCATTATCACTTGTATTAAAATAATGTACAAAAATAACACTTAGACATCGTAGCTGATAAAGGTAGAATGCTACTGTACCAAATGTTTCAAATTATTTATATCTTTCCAACCTTGGCGTAAGAAAACAATTTTATCTTGAGCTATCAAATTCTATAACAAACCTTCTTTCTCATTTATGTTAGTCTGATACAGGAAGTTCAAGTTAAATTGGTTAATAAATGTTTCTCTAAAGATAATTTTATATAACCTGAGTAAATTAATGAGATAATGAAATGTCTTACGACACTTTTATATATTAATCGAAATTGATTTATATGAAAAATTCAAGGAAAATAATATTCATTGGGCACATCCAATATCATTTATTTGGAAAGCTACGTACCGTTAATAATTAGAAATGAATATTAATAATAACGAAGGTAACGAGAATAATATTCATTAATTAATAAATGGTAATAATATTATTTATGTATTTATTGAAGGTTCAAGATCACAGAAGGCAGTCTGTAGTCCCTAGACATTAACTTTACTAAGTAGAGTTACCCATGGTTACGCATTGGTCGTAATTTTCCTTTAAAGAAAATTTTGGATCACATAAATTTATAGGTTGGGAATGTTACAATTACATAACATTAGGCATTTTCATGCGTATAAATAGTATGTGATAGTATAGATTCAATTAAATTGATAACAGAGAGTCAATTGTTTGTGGCAAAATAAAATCTTTGTAAAAACATGGACAAAGCTGGAAGGAAAGACTTATAATATTGTATAATGATTTTGTAGTGACTAACATTTAACAATAATATATGAAATACTGAGGATTACTAGCAAAAATATTCAATAATATTATCAAATTCTACTCTTGTAGATTGATCTAATTCTTCTCTGTAGAAAAGTTCTCAAACTTATGACACATCTGAAAGTGATATAAAAAATAACTATGGAGTTTCGTGTTGAATTATATGAATTGAAGCGACATTCTCAAACTGTGGTAGATTAAAAAAAACACACTTTATATACGTTAAAGTTAACATGAATAAATTACTTTTTTAATTGTTGTTCAAGTCTGTAGAAAATATTGTTATAACATACCGAATTGTATGAATAAAACGTTTGAAATAAAGTTTCAATCCCCTTCTAGATCTAAAAATAAGAACCGACCGTAACAACATAAAACACAGAGCTATCAAAGAACAAAATATCCATTATTGTCGGCCGCCCGTTGAAAATTGTTTCTACGTGAGCCGAGGGATGTGTAAGGCTTAATTAAGTTCTTAATTACTGTTATGAGACTGTTAGTTGTTATCGATTTCATTAAACTCTCGATTTGCGCGCAGTTTTATGGGACTGCGTTTAAACCATTTACTTTTATCGCTTCGTGTTTAAATTTTTTACAAATATGTTCGTAATTATGTTGGGGTTAAAATGTTTGTCTTTAAGTTAAACATTGTTATTTTGCTGTAGATGTTGATGATCTGATTCAGTTCTTTTAAGAAAATTATTTCACACTGATTTATACACAGGTTAAAAGAAAGATACGTATGCATTCATAACTAGCCCAGTAAGTATTATTCAAATAAAAGTCGTGTCAGTTTTAAAAATGACAAGGTACTTATAAAACTTTACACGAATTAGTTTCGAGTTTCAGTTTAAGGAAGTTATAATTTGATCAGTGACTGCTTACTTAAGCTCAAGGGCTCTAGATAGGCCAAAGGTCGTCAGAACTCTGCCACTATAGACCATAGTTTAAACTATTATTTTTAACTTTATAACTCAAGAAACGTAAATGATAAATTTCCTACATTCGAGACTGTACTTACGTTATTCTTGTAGCTTAAAACGAATATGAAATACTAAAACATAAATAAAAACATGATCTGTCAATGTTTCCGTGTATTGGTGATTTCGCAATGTTATTAAAATGAAAAATAAAAAACTAAAAATGATGAAATAATTACTTTATTATATAATAATTTTAATTATCGTCTTCATCTATCATTTTTCTTGGCTGGTAAAAATAACGCCAACGAAGTAATACCTGAAACAGAGAATAACTTTAACTATCCTAAAAATTCATTTAAAAAAACAATTGTTGTGGAAAACCAAAAAATACCAAAGACTAACAAATAAGAAAAGATATACAAGTTTATAGGCAATCAAAATTTTCGACGGACAAATAGCCTCTTATAACATTACTCAGTATAAACGTTTACAAATACGCACCAAATAAAAGGGCTGCTAATGAAAATAGTGGTACAACACATCCAATGTTGAGCAATATTGGAAACATGACATTCCCAAATAAGGTCCCAGTGCGACCCGACATCATAATGAAACTCATTGCTAGCGACCTGTAAATTAATATTGCTATACTTATGTGTAATACATACGGCGTTCCACAGGGGTCTTTAATGGTCCAGTGCTATTTATAATTTATAATATAAATGTTATAACAAAAATTGTTAACTGTTTTTAACATAATAATATAATGAAGATATGAAAAGCGTTGGAAACATAACACTATGTTATTTTATATATAGATTATTGAAATCGGGAAACAGGAAAAAAACAACATATCAAAATTATTTACAAAAGTAACAATTAAGTGTATCCATAATATAAAATAAAGACATAGATAACGTTTGTAATATGAATCGTTTATACGTATAATTAAATAATTGTGTTAAGAAGATCTGAAATTGAATCTCGTTGGCATTAATTAAACAACTCAAGTAACCAATTAAAATACTCTCACTCGCCTGCAACTAGTCGGAAAGTACTCCAGAACCATAGCCTGAGTAAGACTTATCATTGCCCTGGCAGCCGATACATCAGTTGAGAATAATGATACCAGCGCTGTTTTAGACGCCGCCCATCGCAACCCAACCGTGCAACCCGTTGAAATCAAGCCACAGATTATAAGCAGGTTCTTTTTGCCCATTTTATTCACTAGCAAGCTTGTAACTATGTTAGGCAGGACACAAATACAGCCCAGTATGACAGAATTCAAATAGGTTTCAGTACCACTGCGTACCTGGAAACAGTAATGGTGTATTACGTGAGATTTATTTTACAAATAAATAGTGTTTTGTGGAAATAAGTTTTACTAGATACATTATATTTTCGTATTATATAATCACCGACTAGATAGATTTCTCGGATCTTATATTTTATTTTTTCTGTTTTATATTCAATATATTCATTGTATTTTGTTAGATATTGAGACTGTCTGGTGATGTAAACGGCGAAATAATACAATTTGCCTGCGACATATATATCAGAATATCTCATTTCATTTAAAGTAACTGAATATGTAAATTACAATTTATATTTATTCGTTTCAAATTAAATTAGCATAAAAGTGTTTAAAGTTTCACAGTCTTTTATTGAGTTGATATTATCATGAATTATGTAGTCAAAAATTACTTACAGGAACACATGTTGCTGTAGTATTTGTCACTCTATCTCTAAGGTCCGAAGTGTATTCATCTAACATATAACAGAAGTCTTCAGAACCGTCGTGACGGTAATTTTCAACGATTGTTGATAATTGAGGAAACCATAGTCTTAAAACGTTGTATCTGTAAAATTTATTAGAAACAAAATCATGAAAAAGACGAAGGTGACTAGAATCTATATATATATAAAACTCAAAGGTGACTGATATAGTGATCTATCAACGCACAGCCCAAACCACTAGACGTATCGGGCTGAAATTTGGCATGCAGGTAGATGTTAGGACGTAGGCATCCGCTAAGAAAGGATTTCCCGAAATTCTTGCGGGAACGGGGAAAAACGGGGATGCACGTACAAAGTCGTGGGCGGAAGCTAGTATTTAATATTATAGTGAACGCGTGTATACCCATTTTAAATTTTCATAGCATAATAATATTAAACAGTAATTACTATTAAATTTTATTAACTTGAGCAACACATCGTAATGTAATAGATTCCCAGTATCGATACTTATATTGAAAACGACACCAAAACTTTATATAAATTCACGGAAGATTGATGATGTTGTATAAATAAAATCGATCAATAATTTATGTGTCCCGCAAGGGTCCTTTCTATCCACTTTTCATCAACAACGAATAGTAATACAAAATTCTATAGATACCCAATATATTCTAAATGCTCAATATACCCTTAAAAATCGTGAAACTTACTGCTGCATTGTAAAAAAGTTGATTGAACAAAAGAAAACAAGAAAAAGCAACAAGGGCTTTTGAAATATTGGCTTGATGTTCTCCAAACCCGCAGACAATTTCTCTCTCATGCTCATGTTGCTCTCTTCAATTTGAAAATCTTGTTTCGTTTTATCTTTCCACAAATTAGCATACTGTAAAATTTGAAACATGAATGAAGATGTAATGTGGTAAATATTTTACTATTCATTGATCAGACGAAATTGGTAACAATTTGAGGAATGTAAATATGAAAATATTAGTTTTGAAAACTGTTTGTCGGTATTCAGAAGCAGTAAAACATTTTGCTACGATCTGCGAGTTCCAGCAGTAAATTCTTGCATGTAACCTTAAAAGTTTCCGCAGTTCTTCCCGTATTTTCGGTGTACAGTTGAATGAGCACGCTCCTGGCTTCCTCGTATTTGTGCCGAGTTACCAAATATTTGGGACTTTCCGGAATAAATGCATAAAAAATTGTTGCGAACAACGACCAAGATGATACAATCAAGAGATAGTAGTTCCAAGTGTGGAGAACTGTAAAAAAGTTATATCCTGTTAGTATATTATACATTATAGTTACATAGTTTCTTTGATGGAAGGAAATATTTCACATTCTATTTCAACAATGTGCCTGAATAATATATCGTTTTAAAAGCTTTAAGCGCATTTTTAATAAATAAGCTCAATTGAACTTAGCTGTTGCTGCAATATTGTATAAAAACAAGCCTTTATGATTCTTAGAAATAAATTGATGCAAAAATTAATTTAAAATAACATTAACACATCGTTCTAATACATTTTTCCTGTGAATTTTGTGTTTATTTACGATAATACACTTTTCTTTAACCTTTAGCATCTGATTTGTTAGTAACTAGCGGTCCACCCCGGCTTCGCCCGTGGTACATGTTTCTGTTTTTTTTTCATAAGAACCATCCTCGTACTTCAAGGATTATATTAAAAAAAGAATTATCGAAATCGGTCCACCCGCTCACGCGTGATGCCGTGACCAAGGAAAACGGGTTTCATTTTTATATATATATAGATAAGTTTGAAAATTACAAGAAATCCATTCAATCAGACGTCGTATGTAAATATTTAATTCAATCACTACATATTTACAAATTGAAAATACATTACCAAACATTCCGTTCAAATACGAATCTGTCCAATCAAAGGTTAGTATACCCCACGTAATAAATGCAAGTACAACTTGTCCGATAGCCACAAAAGAGGATTGAACTAACATAGTCCGGTCTCTGATCCCTGGGTGGCATAGCTCAGAGGAAAGCGCTAGAAGTGGACTAAATGAGATCGCGTATCTGAAAATTGCAATGTAATTGTTTTGAGCGGTTAAGTCTATGTCGTGTTTAGTAGCAATCTGGGGATATGCTATTTTGTTTTTTTTTGGCTTACTTCTGTTAGAGTTCGGTAAGCTAATCTGATTTTTGCTACACTTTTTGTAATGAATACTACATACTAGCTGCGACCCACGGATTCATCTAGATTTAATTGAGAAAAAAGTATGATATTATAATATAAACTTCCTCTATAAATAGATTATAATAACGCATTTTTTTTATTTAGTACGTCTACCAGTGCTATGTTAAATCAAACAAACTCTTCAGCTTTATAATATTAACAAATACTTGTTATATTACATAAAAAATAAACAAATATAAGTGAAATGAAATGAAATACGTTTATTATGGATACAAAGATACAAAAAAAGTAAGTCATTCTTTAGTTTAAATTACATCCGCGAAACATACTAAATACCTTTCATTTAAATAATTCAATACAAACTTAAGTGTTAACCAATAAATCAGTACTTGTCCTAGCCAATAACATGGAACACAAAACAAAATTAAAACCGAATTGTACGTCAAAATAGTTGCAAGCCTTTTTCGCGATCTGAATGCCTCATTGTAAAATTTTTGTTGACACAATTCGCCCTCAAAAGCAATATCAGAAAGCCTTTGATCTACTAACGAATTTTAGCAATCATAAAGCTTTTGATCAACGAAATAATTAATGAAACAAAACAATTGCCTTTGAATTGGCTCAGACAATTACCTCAAATTGTTCATGATTGATGGAGTCGATTATTTTTCACAATGATTTAATTAGAATGTTATTAAAGTTGGCCCTTGGTGACAACTCAGCTTGTTATTATAAAACTGATAATCACAAGATTTCGAATTTTAAACAAAAAAGGCACCTAATATTCCTTTGAATATTAATTATTAGCTCATCTATAATTATCTATACTAATATTATAAAGCTGAAGAGTTTGTTTGTCTGTTTGAACGCTCTAATCTCAGGAACTACTGGGCCGATTTGAAAAATTATTTCGGTGTTAGATAGCCCATTTATCGAGAAAGGCTATAAGCTATATATAATCACGCTAAGACCAACAGGAGAAGAGCTATGCGAGTGAAACCGCGGAGCACAGTTAGAAACTAATAAATTATATAGAAAATACTTGCAGAAAACCTTCGAAGAATTTCGATGTCACTAAAATATTGTACGTCTGACTAAGAGCTGAAGTAATGGAAAATATAAATAGGCCGCCAAATCCAATCAATAAAAACTTCTTACGTCCAAAAGTATCTGTTAGAAACCCGGCGACCAAGCAAGAAGCTATCATTCCTGTAATAAAATATATTTATATAATGATTATTAGGCTCTTTTATAGCTCCAAATTTTATTGACTGAATAAAACTTTTATAAGCGGTTTCATATCGTCAAATTTTACTACAATTCTTAAGTTTATCTAATTTTGTAGATAGTATTTATAGTTATACTAAAGGTAAAGAACATTTAAGATAGTACATGCGCAAATGGTAGTTAATTAATTTAACTTTTGAGAAATAAATTTCTTTAGCCCTGATTTTATACATATTACGTTTTAGGTAGGACAGGATAGTTCAATACAGTTAATGTCAAGTGTAGTGTTATATTTTATAACATGAAATAATGCTACAGTTTAATAATACATCATTATTTCGTCCGTTTATATTGCTTTCTTGGCTTATATTGATTTCTTGGCCACAACCTTCTACATGTTAGGTTTTTTAATTCGTGAATTATCGATTAAAAAAACCTACATCATATTTTCAAGCGTAGTTTACAAAATTTAATGTATAGGGACAGACAGACAGTGAAAAGCGTTGTGTTTAATACTACACAGACTATACAAATGTACATTAACTAACCAACATACGGCATGGCATTTAGTATTCCTTTTTCCAGCAAGCCCATATTTAAATCACACTCAGCAACAGGCAGGATATACGGAGTGGTAGACGATACAACCACCCCAGCTGTGTGTCCCAGGAAAGATGCAAATAATAATCTAATTTGGAACCTCCCAAAACCGCACTCTTTGAGCGCTAAATTGACTTCATCCATCGCTGTTCTACTGTCTTGAGCTGAAATTCAGTGTTTATTACATTTTTTCATACTCAAACTCAAACTCAAACATTTATTTATTCAATTAGACTTCTTTTAGAAGCACTTTCGGATCGTCGTTACATATTTTTAACATTTAGCACCGATTCGGAAAGCCGAAAAGAAGAAATTTTGTACCTGTATACTCGTCGTTTTTTGTGGTGGCAATAACAGATAAGAATTGTATGAGCACAGAATACATAATAGTAGCTAACGCTAGTATGAGCGTGATGTTGTGATTGTTTATGATTATTTTAATTATGTCACCAGAGTTAGAGGAGTAATACCAAAGTTTAGTAACGCAGGTATAAGGTATACAGGCAGGAGAATCAGTAGTATGAGTTTGATTTGAGTGCATGGTAAAAGCATCATTTATAATTATTTTATCTAAGGATACCAATGACAGTTATCGTCTATTGAAGAAGTGATAGGCTATTTTGCCAGAAAGATATCGAAAGTATACAACAAATAAAATATAGTTAATGCCATACACGTGACTAAAAATGATATAATGTTGCCTGTGCACCTAAATTCAATAAGATATCATCAAAAATTATGATTTCGTCAAAACTCTTATCGTCAAGAGCTTTTCATCCATTCCTATAAAACACAAACGCATACTAGGAACATATAACTATTTATAGAAATTTCCACGTACCTAGAGTAGACTTTATTTTATTACTAACATCGTGTAATAATATTGAATAATACGTACGACTTTCAACATTCTCTAAATTATCATCACTCATTTTATTAATATTCTCTAAAATATGTCTCACGTCTCATCACACAAGATACACAAAACGCTACTGCTTTATTTATGCTATTAATTATTATCTATAAGAAAAACCATTATATCATGACCTCTGAAAATATGATATTGATTTTGATTCCCATTCATGGTAATACAAGAGGCAGGTCAAGTGAAATTGGTTATGGTTTATTGACGCAAGATAAAATGCTCATAGCACAGTTTCATTGTGTTTTGCTGAAATCTGAAATTGTGAAAACAATATTAATTGGGGAGTTTCATTCCAAAGCCCATTGACAAAATGGTAGTGTTATGGTGTTTTGTAATTAGTTACGAAAAAGGCTTTATCTAGTATAATGTGTGATGCAAAGTCGGAAGTAATTGTATATAATTAATAACCAGGGGAAACGAGTTGGTAAGATTTGGTTTAAAATAACCAGTACCATAAAATAAACATATCACTAAATCTGTTTGTGGTTCTTTAAATATTCGATAGAAATAAAGGTGACATCTTTGTTTTAACTATCTTGTAAAGTAAACATTTTGATTAAAAATATGCGACAATTTTATTTGCTTTTTCCGCAAGACGGAAATCTTTGCCCTTTGTAACAGACGTCATTGATTAAATGCTTATAATTAGCAGACGTCACTTCATGTTTTATAGCTTTTTTTTGCATCATAATTACACATTTTTTTGGGGGTTACCGGTAAGTCTTATTCTTTCCTAGCAGTTCTTATTCCAGTGTGGATAAGTGACTGCGCTGGGTACTGACTGACTCACTATTCTAACTACTACTCACTTATTACTCTATGCTTTAAGCTTAAGCCTTTCTGAATTCTTCGCCAAAAGATCTTAATATATTCCTTCAAATATCTCTATATTCCTAGAAGTGATAATCTACATAGAATTTCCCAATTTAAGTCACATTTTACTCAGCAGAATCAACACGCAAAGCAAAATCTCCTTTGAATAATTACGGCGTCGTATTCAATTTCAGATGCATTTCGCCTTCCAAATTACAAAGGCTTTATTACTTTTGTATCAAAGGAGTATTTTAAGTAAATGATCCATCTACTTATCAAAGAATACATATAGTTTGTATTATTAAAATTAGAAGATAAGACTGTCTGTCTGGAGTTATAAAATTTGTTATAAATTAAAGATGGTCGTTTGGCGCAGTAGTGTCTGACTAATAATATTAGACAGACTATTTTTATTATATAAATATTGCGCCAGGAATTGCGGCCTTCTGTACCAATCTTATGCTAACTGCGAAGCCTGATGAAGTTTAATTTACTATGCTAGCCAAATGCAGGTTGGAAGAGATATAAACTTTTTCTTTCTAAGACATGAATTAGCATCTTCTATGTTTTTCTTTCACCGAATGGAGCACAATTACTAAAGGGATCTAGAATATTTCTGTGTAATTTTTTTGAGGACGTCGTGTCATTTATTATAGAATTTTATTCAAAATAAAAGGCTACCATTATTAAGCCACCACTTTACTGCAGAAATAATATGGCATGAAGAATAAGTTTTTTCTTACGTAGCCATTAATATTATTATTTACATAGAATAATCTAGTTTCAAAGTTTTGTCAAGCAATATCGGAAAGCTTTTGTACTTATTTTATATCTAGAATATACATCATGCTTGAAAATTATAGTTCTTTCGTAATAAATAAAAAAGTAATGAAAATTTCATAACTAGTTACCTTATCTTGTTAAAATAAAATACAGGATAGTTTATAATATAAATGTTTTTATTAATAATTTAAGGCTATATTTGACTTTTATACAAAACAATAACTTTATTATACAAAACAATAATACAAATTCAGACGAAGGACGATACAAATTAAATAAACAACTTATTTATTTATAATAAATACAATTTACAATTTTTATTTCTTCTTAGCTGGAATCATCAACGCCATTGCCGTAGTCACTGTAAACGAAACGATTATAATTATGGTTTTTAATAAATTTAAATACTGAATTAAACTAATAATTTGATAATAAGGGACAAAAGATTATTAAGCATTCAGTTAAAAGAATCCTTTGAATATTAGTAATCTGAAATTATTTATTGTAGCGTCTGTAATAGAAACCCGACCATTTTGATCTTTCTTCATTAATTAGATGCTTCATTGATTTTTTATTCCTTTTATCAATTTAATTTTGAAGATGATAATTATTTAGTCATAATAATATAAAAATGTTAATAAAATTGTAAACTAGGAAAAAATTGAGTCGCAATGAAGAGGTTTTGCTATGCAATACTTGTAACAGATTACAATTTTAGTACTTAATTATTGAAGTGAAACTTCTTTAGGCGCGTTGAGAGTAAAATTTCAAGATCGCGTCACGGAAATACCATCACGTCATGGAGTAAGGCGACGATTTTGGTATTTTTGAATTTTGCCAAAGAAGTTTCACTTCTAACACGTGTGCTCGGCACGCACGCTCTTTTTTCCAAGATAACGATTATTCTAAAAGGTCTCTTACCAGCCACGATAGCAGCTAATGCGAAAAATGGTACAGCACAGCCCATGTCCAGAAGAATAGGGAAAACAACATTCCCTACTACAGTACCGGTTCGTCCAATCGTCATTACTATTGACATGGCTAGCGATCTGAAAGAGAAAATATGAATTTAATATTTTGAGTAATTTTACTGATGTACAAACAAGTATCGCTTATTAAAAGGTCGTAAAAAATTGTATATACCATTCATTGAAATTTACACCTTATTTTATAGCAGTAAAGTTCAAAGTCTATTACAACGCTTATTAGAAAACTCTGCCTAATACACGCGTAGGCAGAGTTTTGCTCCATACCCTGTTTGGGTATGATTGTGACTTGTGAGTCTAGTTATTTATTGTGCGCAAATGGTAATTGTACCCAAATTAACACTACGCGTTTTATTCAAACACTTGTCTATCTAGATTTCTTTTAGAAGTGCATTTGTGCTTTTGCAATTATTTGCCTTTACATTGTGCAAATAGATAGCTAGCAATATATAATATTAACAGGTAATATTTTAATTAATTCCAACGCCAATTGCTGCATAATCGGAAATATTTGACTTTGCAAAGAAGTCCAACCATAATATGACGAATCTATATAATATGTTAAATATTACATCTAAAGAGATTGATTATTTAAAACGTAGTTGAAGTAAATGCAATAAATTTGAATGAATTTAATCCTATTTAAAATAATGCTTTACAATACCAAAAGTCTAATTTATCATATTATTATAACTAAATATTTTACATTCTGTAAATAATAAACTCCTATCTCTAGTAAATTCTAATTAAATTACTATGTAAATGAAAATTTTAAAATTGACTTCTAACCTTAACTTCATCAGTCCACTAATTCGATTGACTGTTAATTTTTAGTGTAATTAATCAAATTGATATAATCTTTCGTGTTTCACTTATTTACATCGTTAATCACTCGGAGGCAAAAAATATGAATATTATTTATAAAGAGATTAGTCAGCCGTTACGTTCTTAATATTAATTTGTTGGAAGCGAAAATGACTGATGCTTAAACTTAGTTGTGACATGAGCCGATTTCCCTAAATATGAACTATATTTAATATCACTGTTTGATGTTTTGGAAGGTAATTTTTTATATGATTATTTTGAATTAGATAATAATTATTTATAATATATTAAGAATCCTATTTTTCACACCAAACACTACTTATATAAAAAAAAAATCATAAAGAAAATTTTTATTCTTCTTTCAATCATATTTTGATTGTTTCGTTTTTTAATTCAATTTACTTAGTAAAGGAGAAAACTATAAACCATTAAATTGTATTTCATTAAAAAGGAAAATAATTCTTCTATATAATACCATAATAATATCAACAAAGGAAACAATATGAACAGTTTAAGTGTTGCAACGAGTATTAGTAAAATAATTACATCCATAATGGCTTCTCAACTTTTCGACTCATTCTTAATTGCTTCAGAAATCAAAAGAATACTATGTTCAAAGAAATTTCTCATAACAAAGAACTTCGAGTCTATTGTCGTACAGATTTAAGTTCCCAGAATGAAACACTTTAAGGAAATGTGAGTTGAAATCAGATTAAAAATTAAGCGACTGATTCTTTTAGATGCAGTTTTAAGTATTCTTTTCGTTTGAACTGAAAGGGATATTTTTTGGATAAATTTTACGAACATGTAAAGGTTTAGATTGGATCTATATTTTATTGTTAGTAATTCGTTTGGTCATAAATATTCGCCTCGTGAATTGTTTATCAGAGTCAATATTTTTGTCCATGGTAAAATTAAATATGAACCGCGGTTCGGCAAAATTTAGTTATAACAAAAAATAGACATAACATTTATAGACTAGAATATTGTAGTTCAATACACATAGGTACCTAAAACAGGTACGTACATCTATACTTAATCTTATATATAAAAATGAATCGCAAAATGTGTTGGTAAGCGCATAACTCGAGAACGGCTGAACCGATTTCGATAATTCTTTTTTTATTATATTCCTTGAAGTACGAGGATGGTTCTTATGTAGAGAAAACGTAAACATGTACCACGGGCGAAGCCGGGGCGGACCGCTAGTATATTATAAAGCTTAAGAGTTTGTTTGTTTGAACGCGCTAATCTCAAGAACTACTAGTCCGATTTTAAAAATTCTTTCGGTGTTGGATAGGCCATTTATCGAGGAAGGCTATAGGCTATCTATCATCATGCTAAGACCAACAGAAGCGGAGCCACGCGGGTGAAACCGCGGGGCGCAGCTAGTATAGTCTATAGGGTGCTCTTAAGTTTATTCCACGATTTATTTAAATATCTTTAGCATGGATATTAATTAATACTAACTTTCTATTTAAAGACAGAACATCTCCCTCATCTCAGAAGGGCAAAGTTTAATAAAAATAAACATGAGGTTACAAAAGTTCATCAGGCATATTTGCTGAACTATACGTATCCGTGGAAGTAAATTAAAAGTTCACGCAGAGAGATATTTACGGATTATGCTAATAATATCTTGGAGTTTAATCTTCTTTAGCATACAGATAAGGTTACACGTGGTAATCTTTATACATAAAAAAATGAATGCCTATTTCCCTTGGTCATCACGCGTGAACAATAGAACCGATTTCGATTTATATTTTTTTATTGTGTTCGTTATTATTGGGAGAAAGATCTTATGAAAGAAAAACTTGAGCAAAATTTTATAAAATTTACAAAACATTTTCTTTTTGAACAGCTTTATGAACTTCACGCGTTTGCGTCAAGTTCGCACAAAGAACAACGTCGGATCAGCTAATATAACTAAATCTAAAGAACTCACCTTATATTAGTTGGAAAATACTCCAGAACCATCGTCTGCGTTAAACTAGCCATCACTTGAGAGACAGCCACATCAGTAGAGAATAAAGAGACCATAGCTGTCTTTGAATTGGTCCACCTTAAGGCCATGGTTAGAGCAATAGCGATAGTACCGCAGATAAGGTAGAGATTCCGTTTACCAAGTTTGTTCACAAGGATTCCGCTGATGACGTAGGGAACGAAACAAATAGTCCCCAATATAACATTGTTGATGTACGTCTCAGTACCACTGCGTGCCTGGGAAATGATAATCAGAGTATTATCACAGTTGACAGATATATACTACGTACATACAGTTAGGAAACTAAGCCCCCCCCATGAAATTATGACGTATAGCTATAGGGCTGTTACTTTTTGATATTTAACCGACTTGAAAAATAAAGGAGAAGGTTATCAATTCGGCCTGTATATTTCTGTTTGCTTTTTTTCACAGTTGATTTTGTGGTAATTTGGAGATTAAAACCCGTTAAAATACAAAAATGGTGTAGCCTAAATATGAATTTACAAGAAGAAACAATCCGAATTAATACAGCTTGTAAAAGTAAATAGTTACTTACGTTTTTATCAGTGCTATATTTCGAAATCTAGTTTTGTTATGGACGCCGAAGGCTATTTAATGTACCTAAATTATTTATAATGCTTGATATTTGTATTATACATATATTCAATAATTATTTTAAACCAGAATTTACAATACTTGTATGTAGGTATACCTACTAAATTATTTTTAAAACGATAAATTAAATTAAATTAAAAAACACAAAATATGCAAAAATAAATTAAAATTATTATTATACGAGCATAGAACCTCTACCTTCTTGTTTTAGGAAGAAAAAGAAAATAGTTTGACAGGCTTAGTGCTTGACAAAGTGGAGACGCCACGTATCGATAAAAATACAATAATTATAATATCTATCTTTTTCTTCCCTAATATTTACGTAATTATGCACATAAATTTAAACAAGATTTTTTTAAGGTTTCCTTTTTTTATATTTTCGTGCTCTTCTAGATTGCGTAAAAAATAGAACTCCTAATAGGTACTATTTGTAGCTATCATTTTGATAGAAAATATGTCAACATAATATAAAACTCATATTGCCATATCTATAGAAATTAAAAAATAGTCTCTTTTTAACTTGTAGTCAGATATGGTATTTACAAATATATTTATTGAAAGGGCTACAAACTGAAACAATCGATATTTATTTAATGTGAATTGACATCACTTTAAACTTTTTTCCATACTATATTCAAAATCTGTAGATGTGTCACCCGCTACTATCGATCCCCCTCAATACCCTTGTAAACACGCTTGATGGGGGGGAGCCATTTCGAACATTTTGTATGAAGTTTCCTTACTGTATGTATCTGTATATTGTGGTATTATAAATCAGAATAATATTAAGAATACAAAACGTCACAAGCCTACTTGAATTATGAGTGAGTAATTCTACAAATCGTGCAGAATAATATTTTTGGTACCACTATCTGTAGATTAATCGTATACATTGTACAAGATAGCCACGGTATTTGTAGCATCATGATTTGTAGATAATTTTATGACAAATTGAATGAACAAAAATAAACTTCCATAGAAATAAGGGTATTAAAATTACCAATATTAAAATGTATCTCTGTTTTAATTTACATCGTCAATGCTACTTTATCGTCAGCATTTATCGAATTTTCCTCAACAACTGAAACTGACACATACAAACAGGTATTTTAATTTTGTTAATTTTAAATACATATTTTCCTGTAAAAGTTGATTCGAGGGCAATTGTTTCGAGCTTTATTTTATCGCTATATTTACCTTTTATTTGGTGTTAACAGTAAATGCTACTTTAAGCGTTTTATTGACTATATTACTTACTACATGCATAAAACAAAGATTAACGTTGGTTTAAATTAGGCATTAGTCGCTTCCCTATGTACGCTCAGATCTTTAAAACTTGACTATCAGATTTTTTAATTGATAAAATGCTTCTTGAGCTGCTCGAGGTTTTAGTACGTTTAGGTAAGTTTTACACAAAGCGCGTGAAGCAACGAGAGGAGAGCTACCTAGTCTTAATATATATAAATCTCGTGTCACAATGTTTGTCCTCAATGGACTCCTAAACCACTTAACCGATTATAATAAAATTCGCACACCATGTGCAGTTCGATCCAACTTGAGAGATAGGATAGGTTTTATCCCGGAAATCCCACGGGAAAGGGAACTATGCGGGGTTTTCTCTGAAAACGCGGGCGAAGCCGCGGGCGGAAAGCTAGTGAGCTATAAAATTATATGTAATTTTTGTAACGTGATAAAGAAATAAGCAAAACACTTACAGGTACACAAACATGTTCACTGCTAACGTTATAAGAACGTAGCTTTACATCCTCCGTGTATGTGTCCAACATAACACACATGTCGGAGGTTTGGCTCGAGTAGTGCTCAAATATGGCTGACAATTGCGGAAACCACATACGCAATACACTGTAACTGTAAATAAAAACAAAATTTTAATCATCTGTTGAAAATCTATACTATATTTCTATACTAATATTATAAAGCTGAAGAGTTTGTTTGTTTGTTGGTTTGTTTGATCGCGCTAATCTCAGGAATTACTGGTCCGATTTGAAAAATTCTTTCAGTGTTAGATAGCCCATTCATCGAGGAAGCTATCTATATCATCTAATCTATATCATCATGCTAAGATCAACAGGAGCGGAGCTACGCGGGTGAAACTAGCGCAGCTAGTTTTTGATAATCGTGTTTTTTCTAGCTTAAGGAATAAAATGTTCCACTGCAGAAACTTGTTCACACGACACAGGGAATCCTAGTGTGGGAGCGAGGTTTCTTAATTTCTTAAGATATTATTATGAAAAATAAAATAATCGTTTTATTGACATTGTTATTTTAAACTTAGCTGAAGAACCCGAAACTAAAGGCAAAGTCGTGGAAACAAAAATTCCACCAAATTATTTACGATTTATGAAAATATAAAACAGCGAGAATTACTTTAAAAGTTCGCTTCTTTTTGCAACTTGTCTCTCGTCTCATCAATAATGACAATACTTTTTTCCAAAAACACTTAAAATATTGTATCAAAAGAGGCTCAAAGTAATAACACGATTTTCTTATAAATTAGTCGATTTTCAAAGTACATTTCAGTTCATACTCCTTAACCCTTAGCTGGTATCGCCTTTTTTGACAACACTACCGGTATCGTGGGTCAAATTTTACCCATACCAAACAATCTGTTGTAGAACGTGGATTTTTTATTATTTGTATAAAATATGGTTAGTTATGAAATAAAAAAATATTTTTTTACAAAATTAACTTTATTTAATTTTAGAATATAAAAAAAATATTATGTTTTACACGCATTTGTAAATAACCTTATTTTTTGGCACTTTTTGGTTAGTGTGAACTTAAAACATAAAAAAAAAATAGAAATGTTAGAAAAACTTTAACTAAAATATATTTATGGCACTTCTCATATCTTTATTTTAACAAAAAAATAAACTGCTTCTGAAATCAGCATAAAATAAAAAAAATGACAACCAAAACCAAAATGACTTCTACCATCAACTATCATCCTCATCTCCTTCACTCTCATCTCTCGTATTTTCGTTCCTCGTATATTTTCTATTATTCTCGTATCTCCTCTTCGTTTTCACTGTCGTCAGAACTTACTCCATATACACTGTCTTCTGAGCAACTAACAGATTAGGGATTTTCTCGATCGCTGATGATTTCGTCGTCACAAAGTTGGTTTACATTTGGTATTCTTTCATTTTTCAATTCCAAATCATCACTTAAGTCTTCCATCAACTCCTCGATTTGTCTGTCGTTCAAAAAGCCCTCCAATGTAGTACAAATAAACAATAAAACAAAAAAAGTAAGTAATTACACTCAGTGAAAAAAGTTACATATTTGGTGTCGTGGGTCGAACGTGACCCAGAAAGCTACTTACCTCCGCTCCTAAGATAGTCACAGTGCTGCACATCCACCCCCCGCTGCAGCTAGCGACGCACTGAGAATACTTAGAAGCGCACAGTCGTTGCATAAATATTTAAAGAATTATAACCGAAAATGTTCGCTTCTGGGTCAAATTTGACCCACGATACCTGCTAAGGGTTAAAAATAAATTATTTTTTCATGCACTATTGAATATAGATTGCCATTTAATTCGATAACATATTCCCTCCTTTACTGATCTAGTTTGACTATAACAACAAGAATCAGCTAGATCAACCATAATTTTTGAAGATACTTCATATTCACGTAATGGAGACACAAAAAGTGCTCACAAAAGTTTACTTCAATAAACAAAATTGAGTTTGAACCACTGCAGCACTAATGGACAAGATTGAGTTACATTCACTTTAGCTATTCGGTTTAAAAGAATGGAAAGATATATTATAAACATTGGAAAGCATGCTTCGTTCCCATAAATAAAGTTTTGAAGTGAAACTTCCTTAGGTGCGTTAAGAGTAAAATCTCAAGATCGCGACATGGCAATACCGTCACGGAGTAAGGCGACGATTTTGGTATCTTTGAATCTTGCCAAAGAAGTTTCACTTCTGACGCGTGTGCTTGGCACAAACGCTCTTTTTTTCGTATAGTTTAGAAATCTTGTATCAATAAAATCGATAGCTATACTGTGACAGTTTTTAGTTCCAAACATTATTTTCATGAAGGAGCAATAGATCTTCTATCTCACTATCTACAAGCGCCCTAAAGCCACGAGCTAAAGCTCAAATCTCTCCATTCTCATAAATTTAACCAACTATTTAGGTAAACAAAAGCAATTACAATGTACGATAACAAAGCGTTTTTGTTATAAATTATGCACATTGTGGATAAAACCACGCAATTATTAAACTCAAATTACTGGTGATAAATCGAGTTTGCGGTCGCTGCACCTGATTTTTATCCTCATTCTAATGTATTAATAATAGATTTGACATTTTCTAATACCTATTCAATTATTGTAAACTATTTGTAGAAATGCAAATCCCAATTGTATATCTATTATTAGTATTAAGAATTGGTTGATCGTCTTCTGTTACGTTTTAGAGTATTTCATTCATCAAGATGATAATATTGTTATGATGGTAATATTGCACTGTAATTGGAATCTCCATGCAGATTTGTCGAATATTTATTCGTAATAGGTGCTATGAAACTCAACTAAATTTTGCTTGATTGGGAAAGAATTTCGACCACCTATATATCGTTTTGACTAACTACTTATTTTTACAATGACTCATTTTCAAACAATTTTATCCCCAATAAAACAAGCTACCTACAAAATCCTTATAAATACTTACAGTTTCATAGAAATGAAGTTCAATATACAGAAAAGTATCAAAAACCACAGCAAAGGTCTCTGAAACATTGGCTTGATGTTATGTAATCCGTTCGTGAGTTGACTCTTGATTGACGTGTGTTCTTCAGACTTCTCATTGAAGGCATGCTTATTCTTGTCTTTCCATAAGTCTTTGTACTGTAAATATAATATAATATTATGTAGCGGAAACATTTTTATTTGTGTGTGTGTTTGTAACGTTTACATATAAAACTACTGGACCTATTTCAAAAACTATTTCACTGCTTTCTAGTCGAGAACGAATGAGTATGCAAGTAAAAGATATTAGCGTTAGATTTTGATTTGGAAACCCAATACTAGGAAAACGTATTGTTTAACTTTTTTATGATATCTCTGTGTACAAATATTCCACTCTGTTTACTTACTAATAATATGTTGAATTATACTTATCATAATATCTTATTTCTATCATCGAATAAACCTTCCTTATTTGTGCTAAATTGTGTTTGTATGGTTAGATAATTAAAATTATCTAACTTGTCAGGTTTCGTATTTTTTATTTGTTTATTGTTGTAACCGTAAACATATTATCTAATAAGCAATTATACATTAATTAAAAACTTTACTTCGAAAAACAAGTAATATAACTCAATTTACATTTGAATGTGATCATATTATCACGAATTTCCTTACAACAAAATTGGGTCACACAGATATCGATTGTATCCCAAACGTACTTAATGATCCGACAAAGCTCATGTCTTATAGCAGTATTATTTCCAGTGTGGGAAAGGGATGCCGCTATACAACTTATACAGGGTGTCCCACTATTGGTATACTAAGCGCGAAGGGACTTGTAGTTTTGCATAAGCTGATCACGTAAAAAATACAACAACAAAATTACGTCAAAAATTTTTTGCTAAATTTTTCCTGAAAATCCACGTTTTCTTCGCTAGCTTCGCGCAGCCGGCATATACCTACCACTTCTCTAATGTGAGCATTTCGTCTATGAAAACATAATCTTAAACGATAGCTCACGTGCTGGTGGCAAAGATGGGCGGGTTGCTTGTTATGGGTGTACACATAGAGTTTTAAGAATTCATCTATTTGAAAAAAAAATGCGTCTGGAATTTTATAAGTATTTTTTACGTACTCAGCGTATGCAAAACTATAACCTCCTTTAAGCTTAGTATACCAACAGTGAGACACCCTGTATAGCGCTGTCCTTTTTCCACGCTGGAAATAATACTGCTTTAACACATCTTGGTACGAGTTGATCTCTGAAGCGAAAAACTGTAACTTCCACGCTTGTATAACTTCATTATAATATTATATTAATGAGATTTTATGGCTCTGATTCGTAAATTAAATGCCGATCGTTTTGAGGAAATTAATTTGGTTTATTAATATCCCACCAAAAACATTTTCATATAAAATGTTGCCAAGACGAGCCCA
>CAJQZM010033405.1:8356-20803 GCA_907164665.1 Colias nastes
TAGCGAAAACATTTCGCTTGCGCGATTCAGAGCGAGGTGTCGCTACAACACCAATAAACTGCAATGAAATTGAATCGTTTTATCATAATACTTTATGAACGGAACATTTTTTTTGTTTAATATGCTATTGTATAATATATTAGGAAAACAATTGTTTGCGACCACGGGTTATTTTTAAACATCCGCCCTAAACGTTGTTTAGCAGCGGCCGGTCCTTTGTCAATATTTTGGGAGATGAGGTGAAATTAGATTAGCGCTCTAGTTTTAGGAGCTAGAGTTTCGGCCAATGTTATCGTCTTTTATGATTATTTTCACGATTACTGATTATTATTCTGTATCGCTATACTTTAGTATTGGGCTTCTATAACTAGATTACTAGGAGTTTTATTCTGTTTCTAATTATTGGTCTATGAACTATAATTTATGAGATATGTATGTGCAATGGTTTTGCGATTTATTGCTTTAATTAAACTTAAGAGCTCTGGGTAAAACATAATACTTAAAATTATTAAATTAATTTAATTTAAATTATTATTATTAATTAATTTCATATATCTATTTCGAGTCAAAGGCATCACATGGTAATACAGTGTCTTTGAACTTGGAAACAAATCCACCTTCGACACGCACGCCGGCCGCAAGCAAGATGGAAAGATTAGTGAGGGGCTTATATCAATGCAATGTAAAGTTATTAGACTACTAGAATGGTATCGGGTTGCGATCTAGGTGGAAGGTAATTTTAAAATGCATTTTTATTTGAATGCAATATCAAATATTGGCAATATTGGCATTTGGTTACCTATGCTGTTTACATTTTTTTTTATAAAATAACCATACGATACGAGTGTTATGAAGTATGAACCATGACCAATTAGATCTAGGCTTTTTTAGTAAAATATTACCCTGTGTAAGTACAGTATTTTCACTCGCGATATTAAAATCAATTCGCTAAGTATATAATATAATAATACATATTATTTTCTATTGTAGCCAAATTTAATTTATAATTAAGTACTTGCTAAGAGGCTTTTTGTGAATTTATTTGGAGGCAAGCTGTTTCTCCTAAACACAGGTTGCCCAGTAACCTAGCTAGGGAAACATTGGCTTGTATCAATTGTTTTAGTACTTAGCCTTTTTATATTTATATACTTTTACATGAATATAAATTGTATAATGTAATAAATTGAAATTGCATGTAAACACTATGTAAATTATAATGAAAATAAATGAAATGAAATGAAATACATATCATATTTAATTCAGTACATATCTTCTAAAAGCAATTTAGATTCATCATATTATCTAAGCATTATGAAGCTTTCAGTAATCAGCAAAATCCATAACAATATTATAATATAATTCAATTTTGCTACAGTAAATCTAAATCGCTTTATATGTTTACCGCTAAATTATACAAACACGTCAAAATTACGACTGTTCGAGCTTAAAGTACTCAGCGGTTGAAATAATGAGATTATTATCATTTATCACACGTGCGCGACAGCCTATCTTCTGTCTCTATCTATAGCTTTTGTCTCGCTCCATGCTTCACAATTGAAATTCAAAAACTTTCATGAATTCAGATCAATGGCGGTCTAGACATGATTGACAAAATACTGACTGTTTTTGTGATGTTAAAAGGTCATTTTAAAGTTATCACGTAGTCATTTTCATGTTTTGGATTCAATTTCATATAATAATAAAATAAGATAAAGTTTTACAAACAAGTTCAAAATTGAATCTATATAATTTTATGCATTATCAAAATTTGTTACTATTTCGATTCTATATCATCTTAAAAACAATTACCTAATTTAATTGATGATTTAGTTGAAAAGACCATTTTTCAAAATATATTGAGCTATAAATAAAAGAAGTCATACAAATTCCGAGTAAAATTACAAAGAATGCTCTACATAGCACGTACACGTAACAAAATCAATCTCAACAAAGCTTGTAAATATACGATCGTACCACAGGATCGTACAGATTTACCTGTTGCACCAAGGCACAAGGTACACTAAGCTAGCTATCGGTGAGGATTACCGGGCTGCGAGCTGCAGGCTGCAGGCACGTACCTCATCATACATTATTGGGACTGCACGTGAATCTTTGTTGTTTGTTGATTTTGTAAAATGTGTATGGAAGTTGTGTAGGAGGTGGTGATAACGTGCTTATAAGGGTTTCTTGTATACAGAATTACAGAAAATGAAGGTTTTGAAAAAATGATATTTGAGAAAATAATAGTTTATCGATATAAAAAGGCAAAAAGTTTTTAAATCGTAACTTTATTTGATGTTATTTAACTTAATTGCAAGAAAACAAATTATGGTTATCAATTTAATTATAGTGTAAAATATTTTATTTTGTTGTATTAATTGGTTGCCATTAGATTCTTAATAAATCTGGGTTACAGATCAAGTTTGTATATGAAAATTAACTTAATTTATAACTAAGTTTCCACAAAACCATAATTATGTATCCTCCTTAACACACATAAGTTAATAACAGTATGTAAGTAGTCCGTGTATTTAGGTCAGATTTGGTCCTTTGTAATTAAACAAATTAAGTAATCACATCAACAGACTGGTAATTCAATGGTCTAGAAACTTCATATATATAATAAACTAGCTTTCCACCCGCGGCATCACCCGCGCAGTCAAAGAAAAACCCGCATAGTTCCCGTTCCCGTGCGATTTCCGGAATAAAACCTATCTTATGTCCCGGGGTAAAAATTAGCCTATGTCCTTTCTCGGGTATCAAAATATCTCTATACCAAATTTCATGCAAATTGGTTCAGTAGTTAAGGCGTGATTGAGTAACAGACAGACAGACAGAGTTACTTTCGCATTTATAATATTAAGTATGGATGCTTTATTGGTCCCATTCTTTTGTTCTGAATTATTTTCAAATTGGGCATTGTTTATAATTATCCTATTAATTCAAAGTTTATAGCTGATAATTCTATAAAATATACAAGTTTATTTCTGCATTGGAGGAAATGTTAGAAATGGTTACGATCAAAAACGGAGAGTCCTATCCAATTAGTTCCCCTCCTCTTTAATGCCGACAATTATTAAATAATCTCCAATCCTTAAAAGGCTACGCGAAAGTTTCGTATAGCTGCAAGAAATGATATAATGTTATTTAATTTTTATTCCACAGAGTATATTAAATACAAGAAGTAGGTATTTAAATTTATATTATAGGCTTTGATATTACAAAGAAAATAATGTAGGTTTTTTGGCGCCAAATTATTTCCACACAAGTTTTCACGCCGTTTAGCTTGTGTAAATTTAAGTTTCTATGTTTGGATACTTGTTTCTTTGCTATTATTACGCAAAAGAGAATGAACCTATTGTCTGTAATTTGGTAAGAACAGGTTATTACTTAGACTAAAATTTTGGGTATTATTTATTAAATAAAACACGCGTAATACCGGGGCGAACAGCAAGTATAAAATTACTGTGTGAAAATATTTACTTATTCCACCTTTTTGCATTTAAAGGTACAACCACATTGTTAATGGTTAAGTACGCAGAGCCTAAACAAATTAACCAAATGAACCCAATGGAACGCAAAATTATATAAAATTGAATATTCTTTAATGAAGATGTCGGATAAGTTGATTATTTTTGCAATAACGATGGAGTAATCACAAAATGAGGTAAGCCATCACTCAAAGTGATTAAGTATCTCGGTGTGACGCCGCCATAAATCACAGATCAGAGTTTGCGAAAATACTGCTTCAAATTCACGGAAAAATCACAAAAACTGACGGCTCATGGTGTATACGATTTCCATTGCTGAGTACATTGCTATTCCGTTTCGGTTTATGTTAATGAACTAGCGAATATATGCCGCAATGTATATACAGTACTCCAAAATTAATAATGCGCATGCAGATCTTCGCTAATTATCGTATTTCCAGAAACACCCGAATCACCCCGAATCATTGAATCGTAAGTGCCCTAAACAATGCACTTGCATCTTGCACCTTGTTCGAAAGAAATAGGAGTCAATTCAGAGTCATACACAATCGAAAACAATTCGGGCGGTAGATGACGGTAGCCTGTCAGTCAAAAAATTCAAAAATCCGTCAGTCGTCTTTATATATTGGTGGTGACCGCACGTATTATCTCTGTATGGAATTATATAGAGCTGCTGTTACATACCCTTCTTAGTTTTGTTTCAAAGTTGAATTTTCCGATAAAATGATTATTTACACAGGTAGCAGATAGCAGTGGGAAAAGTGAAAGTTAAAAAGAGCATAATGAAAGTTCTGATCATTCTACGATATCAGAAATAGAGATAATCCCTGATTCTGTAAATCCTTTGGGCTGAGATTTTAATGATTAGATTTCTACAATTTAAATGTAAACCAGTGTTAGAAAATATTTTTTTTAAATATAAACTTTGTCTTATTTTAACCTTCCATACATCCATCATCACGCCAGCTTCAGTAAGACACTTTAATAGTTCTAAGTAGGTATAGAATTTTCCAAGTAAATCAATACAACAAATATATATTCGCAATCGTGTGGCTTATCCTCGCTATTAACTTACATTGAATTATCGAAACAAATTTCGTTACTTTTCTCTTTTACCATAAAATCACAATAAAACTCATAATTCTAATAAACTATGCATGAAAAAAATACATTTAACCACTCTGAGAGTGGGAGTCGAGCATGCTTCGGCACGAATTGGGCCACGCTCGCACCGGGGAAGGTACCACACCCTCACAGAATATCGGCGCCATAGTGACAGTTTACTGTCGCGTTCCGTACGGTGAGTGAGGGGTCCGGAGGCCCACATCCCTTCCCATCCCCAACCCATCCTCTCCTTCCCTATCCTCATTCCCTCCCATCCTCGCCCCTTCTCCCTAACTCCTTCCAAATCCCTTTAAGGACAGCAACACATCCACTTCCCAGTGGAGTGGATGCTTATGGGCGGCGTGTATCGCTTAACACCAGGCGACGCGTCTGCTCGTTTGCTATCCTATAGCATAAAAAAAAAAAAAAAACTCTATATTATACATATCGTCTTCGGAGGCTCGGGGAATATGACAGTTACCGAACAGTGACGAATTTTTCTATGCGCATTATCAGTTTGGGAGTACTGTAACTATTTTTTTGTTTTCAGGTCGTTTTTTGGTGGCTGCCGTATGATCAGGTATTTATACTCTCTTAAAGTACATATTTTTTTGAAATTAAAAACATTAACTGATTTAAAGCGCAAATTATTCAACGTTAAAATATCTTCAAACACATGAAAATACCACCCACTCTACATAAACTCTACGTAATAAGTAGGTATGTGATAATGTCTGATTTCAGAAAGGTACTGAAGGCTTATCACTGAAATAAACACACACACTCATATTCGGTTCAAAGGCGTAAGGTATAAAGGAAAACATAACTTAAATAAAAACCCCGTTATATTTTGTTCAGGCACTTTATAGGCTTTGAAAACATTTTTTCAATCATTTTAATATACTTTCAAGAAGGGCTTCAATAAAACGGACTCTTATACAAGATTTGCAAACTAGTTTAACAGGCAATCGATGATAACATTTCCAATGTTTGCAAATACATATTATGTAACGTTACATAACTTAACCCTTCGTACAGAATTGTGAAAATACAAATATTGCTTATGTACACTACACTACACATAAATTGAATAAAAATCGCAGTTCACAATTGTGTACATAGTATAATTTATTTATACCGTACTCAAAACTTACACTTACAAACCTCAAGTGCTTAACAATAAGAACCTTAACAAATATAAGTCACTCGTATCAGCTTCAAGTGAGATTAGTCACCTGTCGAGAGTTACGACAGTTCAACGACCTTCACCTTTAGACGTGTAATAAATTGCCAATTTCCTGTGATCAGCTACTGCATGCCGTAACGTCTTTTTATAAGGGACTTTAACTGCTTCCGTTATCTTTTAAGTATATTTTCAGATAATCTTTTCATCGTTTATGGCGTATTGTATGGGATACTTGTATTGTAATTCTTGGATATGAAATTTAATATTGTTTTGGGTTATTTTGATATTTTGGATAATTTGCTGTTAGTTATTGTTATCCTACTAATATTATAAATGGGAAAGTTTGTATGTTAGTTTGTTACTCCTTCACGCAATAACTACTGAACCGATTTTTATGGTATTTGGCTCACCCATAGAAGGTAACTTGGATTATCATAAAGGATTATTTTAATCCCGAAAATCCAACGAGACCGAGTACTATGCGGGTTTTTCTTTGAAAAGCTAATGGTAAATGTGAAAAATAAAACTAATAATAACTACATGCTAACGGCTCTACCCTATTCTTTAAATATTGAGTTCATATTTCATCACTCGAGTGTGAATGTGATAAACATAAACCTAATAATGATATCAAACATTAGTTAATGCAAAACACACTTTATACAACGCAACTGCGTAATGTTTTCGTGTGTCGTTACCTTCCTACATTACGTAGTTAAACTAAAAGCTCACCTTAATTAGAAATCCCGCTTTATTACGGTAATATACCATGCTCTGGTAACATATAGAGAATAGCTAATAAACGCGAGCGAACACTCCAAATATATTTTCCGTAAAAAATGCAGAAAGCTGTAAATCTGGGGATGAATGGAGACGAAGTATGTAACTATAGTACTGTGAAAGGAAAAATGGTTGAGGCTTTGAAGAGATCTTTTCAGAGCTGAAATTTGGGATAAGCGAATTGAAATGGCGAGTTATTTTTGGGCTTGCGGAGTAATAATGAATTCAATGCAGCTAGTTAGCTGGTTGTGGACGATTTGCGGATTTAATATGTTGTTTTATAAAAATATTTTCGTACTTTTTCGTAGAATTAAATGTGGTAACAGTAATTATTATATGGAAAAAAGAGGTACAAGTGAAACAAGAGAAACAAGAGGACTGTGCAGAATATACGTCAAAATAACATTTTAAAATTGATTAAAAATGATATTTAAATGCATGTTAAACCTTTGACATGCTGAATACAAAAGATAACACAATAAAGAATTATTGAACGCAAAAAATCTCTAATTGGAAATTTAATCCGGATTTAAAAAGTTATTTACTTACAATATCACTACATAGTATAAAACAAAGTCGCTTTCTCTGTCCCTATGTCCCTATGTCCCTATGTCCCTTTGTACGCTTAAATCTTTGAGACTACGCAACGGATTTTGATGCGGTTTTTTTTAATAGATAGAGTGATTCAAAAGGAAGGTTTATATGTATAATAACATCCATTAAATAGTGGAGAAGTACTGTTATTTTTGAGGTTTCTAATGTGATGTCGTAAATAATTACATTTTTTCCGCTTACATTGCAAACGCAGGCTGAACCCTACGAGTTTTATCAAAATAATGTACTAAGTATTGTACACATTGAAAAGGTCTACAGAAAAGTCCGCGATGGTATATGTCTATCTCTTATAAATACACAAATAATGGTTAATTTTCGAAGCGATTTTAACCAATACAGCATTAATCCTTAACGAATTAAATACCTTGAATACATTGCTCATTTAATATAGATCTATATGGCCCTTTACACCGTATGATTTAAGTGAATATTTTCGAAGATATTACAGATTTAAAAATTGCGGGACGCGACGTAGCGTTTGCGGCGGTACCGGCCGGCCGCCATTGCACCCGTGCGAAGCTGGGGCGGGTCGCTAGTTATTTAATATGCTTAGTTACTTTTCTTCGAGCGTATTTATTGTTATTTTATCGGTACATTTTTATTTGTTAAAGCTTATCCTACTCATGTTATAATCGTGAATTTTTGTAATGGATGGATGGATGTTTATTAAATTTTCAAGCAAAATACGACTGATTGTACTTGAATAAAATTTGGTAAGAAAATAGACAATTGTCTGGATTATAATCTATCTTGTAATCGGACATGGTTTACTTTTAATCTCTCCTACAACACGAGTAAATTCACGGGTTTCGGCTAGTCGTAGGTATATTTATGTCACGTATTAACAGATCTCTCAAATGAGTCCAATAACCCTTTGCTGAATTCGAACATAATTTGTGTATCAACGGACGAATGGACGGACATGAGCTCTCTGTAATCATATTGATCCCACTCAAACTTTGAACCACAGAGCATTGTATGCTGGATGGAGCAAGATTATGTTTTTATTGTTAATTTAAGTAGAGGCACTTAATATTACAATTTACATAGCATAATTATTTTGGTAGGTATGTATGTAGGTTACAGATGGATATTAGTAACCGATCTTTATAAGTGTCTACAATATAAATTATATATGGCAGTAGATTTCTCCTGCTGCTTCATTCGCGTGGTGCCCGGATGAAAAGTAATTTATGTACACTATAATCTGTTTTTGTTCCAAAAGTTACAAATATGAAATTCCGCGTATAATTGTATTTGCGATTCTATTTAATTATACTAATTAATAGAAATTAAATACACGTCATCTAAGAATCAAAGAATGTAAGATACAAACCGTATCCAGTCCAATCTCGATCAGTGGTTTGAACTCTGATTTTTAGGCGGAGCATTGTCATTGATATCAGCTGATCACAATGAGAATTTGTGAATAAAATGTTTGTGTGAACGATCCCTAACAAAAATCTAGACTTTTCAAATATTTTTTTTAAAATAGCAATTTTTTCGCTTCTCGTATTTTTCTACTCGTCACGTTTATACCAAAACATTAATTGTAAATATTTATTAATTAGAAGGTATACGATAATACTAGTAATTCATTACTTGGCTACAATGGCCTTGATTTGAAATCACATCATACCCAAACACAAAACGATCAGTTGCGAATACCAACGTTTTCATTTTCGTTTATTTTGTTTATACAAACGTAAAGCGAATTCTACGAACTCGGAACAGCAGCTTACTTTCTGAGCTCTATCTCTTTACCTCCATGCATTTTCATATTTGTTATGATTTTCCTATCATTTAATACTTATTTTTCAGTTCAGAGCGTAAAAATTACACCAATTAATACAGCGACTAATTAAAAACCAATGTATTATTTAATTATTTACATAGCTTGTTTCGCGTGCTACATATAGCGGCTGTGAGGCGCCAGGAGGAGTGGGGGAGGCGGGGGGGAGTGCACAAATCGGTGGTTATCAATGTCACGATAGTAAACACCCACTTGACAAGCGCTAATTAAAAGCCGATATCTTATCGAACTGGATCGTTTTTAATGCTTGCTGTATGTACCCTGGAAGTGAACGGTTGGGTAACTGTAAAATATTTTTGAGTTAAAAAATTTAATACTACTTTTTTAATAATACCAAATCAAATAATTATACCTAATACAAGAAACACGCCCCTAATATGTCTGTTACTCATTTATTACAATATTATTTGACACCATGATATTTGATATTCAATCAGCGAATCCAGGAAATAAAACAGTCGATATGACCATAAAGTTATCCTCAATTAGTAGGTTTTTGAGCTTACACGGGGTAATAAGTAGTATTATTTGCGGGAAAGAATTATTAATCCATGAGATAAAGTGCGTATTTCGGAGAGAAGCTGTGGATTGACAACGTGTGAAGAGTTGTTGTTTGCGATGGCTCAATATTATGGGATGAATTCGATGGAATAGTGCTTTATTGTTTATGTACATATATGTAGATCTATTTATAAATTAACATTTTAAATAGAACTTAACACATAAAATATTTCCATAATGTTACGAGATTTTTCTTATTAGATACAATTAAACGAACTCCAATTAATTCAAAAACACGTATTGAGAAGTTATTCTGTATAATAGTGAAATTTTCGTAAGTTTACCAATTAAAATCGCAAAGTCCCAATTATACAAAAAAAAATCACTGTATGAACACGCGCTTATGACATGTATGGAATGCGACAAACATCACAATATCAAATTATCGCACCCTTCATGCCACATAAATGTAAATCTCAGGCAAATACAGATTTTTACGAAATATTTCAACAAATTCTTGCTAAAACATGCTAAAAGCAAAATCATTTATTTTGAATACACGAGATTTCTATAGGAAATCAATGTAAATCGAAGAGATCATATTGTAACGAACACGGTATTTTTGAATGTAGGTAGCGCTGATTTTAGACAGTCACTGTTTGTTTTTTTATATGAAGTATTCATGAAAATTTTACTAAGATAGTTACGTACAATATGGAATATTGCTTCTTAGTTTTTCTTGACAGTAAAAAATACAATTTAACCATCAATCTCATAGTGAAAATATGCAATTGAAGATATGTTTAGTTCGAAACAATACCATTGCACAATCAAAAGATAACATGAAGCAATGAATTCATATGCGAATAAACATAATTTTGCAAACAATATCGGTGTTAAAAGATAATAATCAGCTAATTGTGAGCAAATATTCCTCATGAATGTATAATTATGTGCATTACCGCTTGTGTTTGATAAGAGCTTGTGTGTCGTGTTATACGAATTTCTACTCTAACTGAATCGATTTAAAGTTCAATAATATATTTGACCGCTATAGCTCTGCTATGGAGTGTTTGCATAATTTTTAGTCGAATCCTGCTTTGCATAAAGTCGTTAATGCTTTGGCATGTTTATGATATTATAACGTTCGAGCAATGACCTTCCTAATTGTTCATACTTCTCTACAAAATAAGTTACGTATAAACTTCGTTATAGTATTCTTTATTAAATCTTTGATTTTATTGTATTGTATTGTTTTGAGTTTATTAGCCTATTGGGCTATTGCCAATGCTGGGCAAGAGACTCCCCAAGGCGCTTCTGTGAATCGAAAACTTATGTTATTAAATTTCAATGATTTGTGATTTGGTCTACTTAATTAAAACTTTTAATGGGGGAAAATATTATTAATTAATTTGTACCAGTTACAATATTTCAATACTGTATATATTATTAAAAATAAAGAAGCTCAAGGTAATGCAAATCAATCTTAACCACTGTGAGGCTGCACATGACCTTCTTATGCAGACAACACGTGAGCTAAAACTGGACGTGGTAATCATCTCTGAGCCTTATAAGCACCTGAGCAGTGGGTCATGGCTCACTGACAAAAATGGGAAGGTCGCCCTATGGGCCTGTGGTAAAAGCCCCTTAGAAACCAACAACAACAAGATCGCTAAGGGCTTTGTGAAGGCTAGGATCGGGGGAGTATACTTTTATAGCTGTTACGCCGCACCCAGTTTGTCAATAGAGGAATTCAACGATCTCCTAGACAGCATTGTGGATGATGTGAAAAATAACTTCCCAGTGGCGATAGCGGGTGATTTTAACGCCTGGGCGATTGACTGGGGCAGGAAAACCACGAATGCTAGGGGAAGGGCACTGATAGAGGCAATGTCTGCAATAGATGTGGTCTTGTTGAACAAGGGGAACGAACCTACATTTAGTAGAGGTGAAGCAAGCTCGATTGTTGATGTCACATTTGTAAGCAGCGTTCTCGCAAAAGAAAATACCTCTTGGCATGTCTCCGAAGTCTATACTGCGAGCGATCATCGAGCCTTATATTGGGAGGTATCGAGCGGGCAAGTGAAATCCAGACCAGTTAGGCAAAAATCAAATAGAAATGGCTGGAAAGTCAGTATTTTCGACCCCGAACTCTTCCATGTAACCATGGACGATCGACCAACTCAAGCACGGCATGCGTCGGATAAGGCTCGGGAGATTATCAGGAGAATATCAACTGCTTGTGATGCAACCATGCCTCGAAGACGAACAGGGAATCTGCCACCGGTTTACTGGTGGAATGACAATATTGCCGAGCTAAGGAGAAAGTGCATCCGTGCTCGACGACTCTCCCAGAGATGCAGGAAAACACCTCACTTTCAGCAACTCTACAAGAAGTATAAGGAAGCTCGCTTAGTGTTAAATAAAGCAATCAAAGAGAGCAAAAGAAACTCTTGGACCAAAATGTTAGAAGAGGTAGAAAGTGATCCCTGGGGTAGACCGTACAAAGTGGTTATGAAAAAACTAAAATATAACCGAACTCCACCACCTACAAATCCAACCTTCTTGAGGAAAATAGTCACGGTGCTATTCCCGCAACAATCAAAGCTAAAATATAAAAAAAATTATGATAAGAACTCCATAATACCACCTGTCACACACAAGGAACTTATTGACGCCTGCGGTAGAATTGGAAACACCAAAGCTCCTGGATTGGATGGCATTCCTAATGTAGCCTTGAAACAAGCAGTAAAATCCGTACCAGGAATCTTTTTGGAAACCTTCGACGCCTGCCTCAAAGAAGGGATCTTTCCCAAAATTTGGAAAAGACAAAGGTTGGTACTGCTCCCGAAAGGAAATAAACCCCTCGACGAACCATCATCCTACCGTCTTCTATGTATGATAGATACAACTGGAAAAATACTAGAAAGAATAGTTCATAACAGAATTGAAGAAGT
>CAJQZM010033406.1:0-19369 GCA_907164665.1 Colias nastes
GTTTAGTTCGGCAACGCTCCATCTGTCTTTTATTTTGTAATCTAAGGATCTGACGTTCTGGCAACGAGAAAAGTGTATTGCTTTTTAATAAAATATTTTGAGATTTATGTGAGAAAAATTGTCAGTCCTACATCTCCTCCAGGGGGGCCCCCAGACGATGGGGGGCCCTGGGCACTGGCCCCCTGTGCCCCTATGGTAAAGACGGTAATGTTTACAGGGAACGTAAGGTGGAACTAAAAATGGTACCGTGTACACAAAGCTTTGTAAAATTATTTCTTAACGACCTTTCTGGCAACACTAACAACACTTCTGGTACTAAAAGGTTTGGTGAAGTAAGTAGTTTGTTGGTTTTTCAATGTTCAGAGTTTACTTTTTATGCTTGAAGTGCATAAGCAGATATTATGACTTATATATAGGTATTATCGACATGTGTGCATTATTAACATTTTCGTTCAGTATATAATAACATACTGTGAGAGGTTTTGTTAAAAGTTAAAGGAAGCAACATACCGATGAACATAATATAATGTATATTTGTTTAGGCTCCATTCCATAAGGTATTATACCTATTTGTTTGAATCAACAATAATTTGAATACAGCACAGGTGCAACACTAGGATCATTACTTTAAGTACAAGAGTACAAGTCATAGAGAATAATAAAATATGCCACAAATACGCTATTGTATATTCTAGCCAATTTTGTTACTAGTTAATTGTTCCAATTTTATTTATTCATTACCCTGGTATTTCAGTAATAAGTGTCCGTTGTAGGTCACCTGACTCTGTTTCAGACCTAAACGATCGTGCGTGCTCAAAATAATTTCATTAAGTGCGAGAGGCTAATAATATTGCTTAAATTGTTACATTCAGTAACAAAACTGAAGGTTTGGCCGTTATTTTAACACATGCCAGTTGTTCGTTAAATTGAAATCGTGCTTTTAACGAGTTCGGATGGTATCGCAGTCAGATCAATAATAATAATTAAAAAATCACCCATTTGTTAGCGGCAGTTTATTTTTGATTGACTGTTATTAAGGACGATTATAGGAACACGTTTTAAAAGTGTACTTTCCACACTTGGATCGGGTGATAAAAATAATTCTTGGTTAAGTTGATTTATTAATTACGTGTAAAGAACGTAAAAGGAGGGAAGAGCATTAAACAAAATTTTATAAATTATACACTTACATTCCTTGTTTTATAGAGAGAAAATAGTTTTAAATATCTATTTCTGTGTTCTATGAATATTGAAAAGTGTTATTTTTCTATTATTTCATTATCTCTTTAATTTAATTCCTATCCACTGCAACTTTTTATTCATATTTTTTTTTCGTAGAATTTAGATATTAAAGTAATATTTATTTAAAATTAATTACATAGACGAAGAAGATCAAGCGTTATACTTGTTCGAATGTACTCCTTTATATTTTACTAGGTTTCCGCCCGCGGCTTCGCCCGCGCAGTCAAAGAAAAACCCGCATAGTTCCCGTTCCCGTGGGATTTCCGGGATTGCGTCATTTTCCCGGGATAAAAAGTAGCCTATGTCCTTTCTCGGGTATCAAAATATCTCCATATCAAATTTCATGAAAATTGGTTCAGTAGTTTAGGCGTGATTGAGTAACAGACAGACAGACAGAGTTACTTTCGCATTTATAATATTAGTATGGATTATTATTGAGCAGAGAACAAAATGTTATAAAATATATTCTCTCACCATAAGGTATTCTATTTTTACCTTCCTCCAGGCGATCCTTAATGAAATAGAAATACGTTTCTAGAATATGATTATTTCTGTTTTAGCTTCTCTTTTAAATATTTTTCTAATATGTAGAAGAAATATTGTATATATTTACATTTGTAATTCGGAGAATAGTATGTTTCATAAATTCATTTCGATTAGAAACATGTATTGAAATGGTAAATTATAATATAATGGTGTACATTTCACTACAGTTTCAGATCACGAAGTAGTCCAATGTCAGATTTAAAGTAAATTGCTTCAGTCGTGCTCGAGTAAGGCATCCGGCGTCGAGACTCAGGCCCTTTGGGAGCGATTGTCGTTTCTTTGCTGCTTGAGAAAATCTATACAAGCTTTAAGAATCTCATTACATTTTAACGCTTTCCTTGTATGTCAAGAGTCAAGCTACAATAGGTGTAATTGCTCGTTTAATTGGAAGTAGCTTCGTTTAATACATCTTAGAAAACTGACTTTTGTTACTCGATACTATTAACAATGGTGATTTATATTTAAAACGAGTTAAGTTTAAACTATACAATTAGTGAGCACATTCGAAAATAAATCTTTGTTCGTCAAATAAATTCAAATTATCGACTACACAATTGTTAGTTATGGACTTATTCCAATTCCCATCATCCACTAACTGTTCATTTTACTATGCACATAATATTATTACATTTTAGTAGTTATGAAATATTAAACAGTATGTTGTTCGTGCTCTACCGGATTCAGCGATTTGACCTACACGACGTCATTTTTATACAGAAACGGAACACACTTTCATACCCAAGTGTGTGAGAGGTCACCCTTGCGAATCCACTGAGAGGCTGCTGATGTTAATAACACAAAGCATTTTACGAATTATCACCCGAGAGGAAATGATTGATGAAACTCGCGCCTGGCTTACGGACAATAACGTTAATTCCTAAACTGTGACGCCGCTGTGTAAATCTTCCGTGGCAATAGAATCTACAGAAGATAATTATGTTATAATTGTATAACGTATTTCTAATTAGGTGTGCATACATTATTCGTAGGTATATAAGTTGAAACATACGAGATTAATGAGAAACGTTTGGCTTTAAAGCGGATGATTTAATAGTTAGTTTGTTCTTTGATAGTAATAATTACTTACAATTTTAACCAAACTCATAAGTCATATGGAAATTTGATATTTCTTCTCTATAAGCAAAGTATTTATAACTTTACATATAGCGAGATTAAAATGAATATCATGTTTGCGTTAGCAACCTTGTGCATTAACCGGTTGGCTCATGAAATTAGGTTGGGGTGGCCGTGTACAAGTTTAAAGCGAATTACCGGAGCACGAGTGCATTCGTACAGAGATTTAATTTAATATACTTACTTTCTAACATTGTTTGGACTACAATATGAATTATCTTTTAATTGTAGCAATTGTGTAGCCACTTTGGGATGTTTAATTGTATTACCTACATAGAGTTATTGTCTAAATCTGTAGCCATTAGATAATTTTAGGTTTCAAATAATTTTGGATGGATGAGTGAATTATTAATTGCTAACCAATGATTTGTTTGAATGACTAGCGGATAAAAAATATTGAATAAAACAATACAAAAGCGGTGGGTGAGATAGCAAGGAGAATTGAAGAGTAGTTGAGGAGTTTATTTTCATTCATTTATCTATTTAGTCATTATCATTTCTATTTTTGGTATAAAGCTACCTTTATTTCATAATTCGAATTATAAGCTGTTATCCTCTGTACAAAGCACCCTCTTCCTCATTCGGCAATATAAAAATAATCGACCCAAATAAGTTCAACAACTGCCATAATTTTCGTTCCAAATTTCTTTATCAATAGGCGAATACCGTGAAATACGTGACTAACACGGTCCAGTAAATTACATTGAACAAAATGGCCACCGCAATAGAGACTTAATTGAGCACAAACAGAAATAACGAACGCAACGTTTACGTCGCACCACGAATTCTGATGAAGTTACTATTCAGGACGAGTCCATTTCGCAAGTACTACGTAAGGATCGGCCATAACTAAGATAACAGTCGTCACGTGCCACGTTTGGACGTCTCGTGTGACAAATTTACATTCTGGAGGCGAATCCGCGAATATAGTTGGTAGCGCAGGTGCTAGGCCTCGTCCGGACAAACATGAAATATAGATTGCTGAGAACGCGACGTGCATGATATATCACGGCTCCGGATCTTTGAAACAATATATTTGTAGACTCACGTTAATCTTCTTAAAATATGCTTCAACTTTAAACTTTTGAAGGAAAGTATTGATATCTGAAATCTATTACAAACATTCTAAGGTTTGGATTAGTCCTTAAAAATCATAATGCGATCATTATTTTCTTTATTCGTTATTTTTAGGGAAGATCACTTGTCTATACAATAAATAAAAATATTTCAAAGGAAAATGAATAATAGCCGTCTTCGAGGCACCAAAAAATTACTCCTATTTACTAATGAATATTTTCGTCAATTAAAAGTTTTTCTTTATGTATCACAAAATACCATTAAAACTTTTCGTTTTAACACATCATTAAGTAGCACCATTGAAAGTTTAAGGTACTTTTAAAAGTTAAATATAAAAGTAGACAAAGGTAAGTGAGGATGAAGTGTTTGTTAAGAAATTAAACGTGAAGGTAATTTGCACAAGTAAAGCGGCCCATTAAAGTTTCACTGCGGAATAAGAGGTTTTTAAACACTTATAAATGCAGCTTTAGATGCTCTCCGCTTTATTTTAATTTTGGATTATTTAAATTTCCTCTACATTTCCGCAACTGCACTGCGAGATTATTAGATTATTATGAAAAACATAGATAAAGAAAGATTTAATAAGCTCTGCGTGGTAACAACATGAAATCTCTCATTAATTAATTAAAGCTACGTAAATGAGCTTTCTGGCTCTTTTTACAGTTTGTATTTTTCATACTCTGAGTTTTATGAAATCGACATACCTAAGTTTTTTCTTGTTTCCTACTACTTTAAACTTATTTTCTAGATGGCAAGTCATTATTAATTAATTTTATATAAAAATAAAATTATATACTTTAGATAAAAACTATTGAATCTTTAAACGGAAACCTTGATAAAATTGTTCATACATTATCTTTATGTTCGTGCATGTTAATTGCTGTAAAATATATTCTTGTATTTTGCAAAACTGTAAAGCAAAATAAATATTTTATTGTATGTTTTTAATAGTCTTGTAAATATTATATTTAAATACACCCTAACAGATTTCAACCTCTCATATTATAGTATGGCGTCTATTACATAGTTAAAGGTAATGCTCGTAAATTAAACCAATTTGTGTACCAAAATCTTACCCTTCTGTTACCCCATATCCGTAACGTAGATGTCGTCGAAGTAAAGCATTAAAACACCAGCTTACTTTAACGAATTAGTCAAATATTACCATAATTACCTATATCTCCAACAAACATACGTTAGTCTTGTATAACCATAGTCCATATTTATTATACGTTTATCCAGATTGATATTTGTGTAATGCAACTCTTAGAGACTCAATGCAACAAAAGTGTAGTTGGTACCGCATTTTTTATTCATGCTCACAGAATCATTAAGTTTTAATACATGCTGAGAAACTAACAGCATTTGAAGAAAACAAAAGGAAAAAATAGCCTAACAATTCGAGATCGTTAATGTACATACAAAATGTTAGTGGGAAACCGCTTTCTTATCAGCTTTACCGCAAAGCCTGTAAATGGATCAAAGCGAGTTTCACCGATACGTAGCCGGAACGCTTCACTCTTGAAATTCTAGTACAATCACAATTGTGGCCAATTATATCCTAATTGACTCTCGTATTTTGTATAATACTTGCATTTTTATTTCTCAACGAACACTTGAGAAGATCATGGAGAGTGTAGCTATAAATGGAAATAAAATAAATTGTATTTGAAAGGATCTAAAAATAAAAACACTTCATCGAAAAGTTTAATGTAACAATATAATTTATATACAAATAGCATTATGATATGGCAAGTAGAACTATTAATAATAGCACATGAAATCTATGTCTATATCCACGGCTCCGTTTGAGCGCCTCCAGTTCGCTGACGTCAGGCGTTTCTTCGAAATCTACTTCATTGTACTGCATCTCTTCAAATTTCCCCGAGAGAGCTGTAAATATTAATTGGGAGCTGTTATCTCACGTATATTGAATTTGATTGCAAATTAGAATTAACTGCACGGTCGAATTAATGAACCGAACGGACTGCGACAATCTGATTTAGGTGTGTCAATAAAACTACACGTTGGCCATGTCTCCCACGCACAGCTGCCTTTGAGATATTGACAGTTACAACTGAGTTATCCATATTTAGTTAGGGATTATAAATAAATGGTTAATAAAATATTAAATTGTATAAAGTTTAATTACGGCTACATTATTGGAATAAATTCTAAAAATATCTCGTAGCTAGTTCATGTGTGACGATTTCGTATTAAAATTAAAATTTTCATATTATAGAACTGAAATATTCGAACAATTTTAAAGAAATATATAATAGAATAAGTTAAATAACTTTAAAATATATTTGAGGATATGAGGTAAAATCTTTGACAATCAAAAATTAATTTTATCATAGAAACTTTTATTCAATTGTATCCATAATTTATTCAAAGTAAAATCAATTTAGGAAGGGAGTTCTGTATGTTATTAATTGTTAACACGCAATAGATCCAAGTATAATAATCGACCCGCATTTGAATAGGGGTAAGGGTTATTATGGAGAAAATTAATCTTTTTGAAAAGTAAAAAAAAAACCTTAAATATCAATTTTTCAATAAACTTGAATATACTAAATAATTTATTTATTTATTTATTTTACTCTTTAATACAACTAAACAGACTTACATACTAGAACATACAAAAATAAAAGCAAGGAGCAGTTTAGTGTATTTGGCGGCCTTATCACTTAGTAGTGATCTCTTCCAGGCAACCAGGGCAGAAGGTAATCAGCTCAATTAAGTTGTAAGTTGTAAATAATCTAACTTTCTAGCTAAAAGATAGAAGTTATGCTTCTTGTTAAAAAAAAAAAGGTTTAAGATAAATAATAAATGACACGATTTAATATTTTTATTAAAGAAAATACGTTTTGGCCGGAGCATGAAGCCAAGCCCATACTTACCACTAGGGGCTAGATATCCCTATCTACAAGGAACAAGCAGTGAAATATTACGTAGGGAGATATGTAAACGAAGTGTTTCATGGATAAATGAACATGGTAACTAGGGCTTTACAGGAATACTATTCAACCAAATGCCTGTCTGTTACTGCTTGAAGAATCCATTCATTTGCGAGTTTGCAATTCAATGGCATCGCGTTACACGAATTGTCCATTAGATTGATTTAATATTTCATTCAAACTGAATTTATACATTCGATTCATAATTAAAGTTTAGTTTTGAATGGCTAATGATTTTAAGGAACAATTTTTGATATTTCTTTTTGCATCTTTTTCGCGTAGGGTTTTTTAGGTGTATTGATTTAAATATAAAACTAGTTATCCCTCTGAACTTGAAATTTTCATATAAAAAATTTGGAAAGAACCTTAAAAATTACGAAGTTTCAGCTGTCTAATTTATCATAATTTTCGTTTTAGTCTAGCTATTTTTTTGTGAGCTGAATGGTGATACATTATTCATATTTTAATTAATTTAATATAATTGTAACATTTAATTTGTATAGTTTGTCATAGATTAACAGAGCTTAAATGTAGTAATAGATAAAGGAATACTTACAGTAAAGTTTTATAGTTCCATCAGTGTCTCCTAAGGAGTTTTTTGATATACAGCTGTACGTCCCAAAAGTACTTCTGCCAACTTTCTTTATTTTTAATTTCATATCCACTTCGTAGCCTCTCTCGACGGCCGTAATCTCAAATCTTTTGTCAGCTAGAATTCGAATAATTCGATTACCAAAACACGATTATTTTTATCAAAAGAAAGTTAGCTAAAATCGCTTTTAGATTTGTATTATTCTGAAATAATTAAAGCAATATTATTTGTGTTGTTTTATTTGTGTTCATTGATTTACTTTTAATGAATGAGTAGAAGTTTTTTTAAGCATTATTATAATATCAATAAAAATAATCCAAAACTGTTTAAACAATAGGTATATTTGATATAATAAATATTAAATAGTTTTGTTTGGAGAGTTACAGCACTAAATAGATTGCCCTATTTCCCTGTTGTCAACACTTTACAATGAAACTTACTCTGTGATATTATTTGATCGTTTATCGTCCAATAGTTTATCGACCTCGGGAAGGCTTCAGAATGACAGTCTAAATATACAGTATCGCCTTCCTTGGCTCCCACTAATTGGTTTTGTATTGTCATTATTGGAGGAACTGCAACAAATCATAACAAGTGATCAGTGCTCAGTTAAGTGCTCTAAGAACGTTTAAAATGTTCGTAAGTAATTGGGAATTTTCGCAGAACTAAAACAGTAACTGAATTTCTTGTCTATTGTATTATACGATCGGAGTAACAAAGGCTTCGCAACAAAGGTGGTTAATTCGTGACTCGCTTAATTTTCACTCAAGTTTTCCACTTGTTAATCAATTCCATTTTTGATTTTTATTATTTCACTAATTATCTTTGTAAATTTGAATCTAGTGGTTTCCCAATTATATTGAAATACAGACTTGTTTTCTGGACTGTTGAGGTCACTGTAAAAAACTTATAACTGCTAAGTACAATATAACCTGTTGTTAAATATAACAAGGAGCTGTAGTCAATCAATGAATTTAGAAAAAAAAATACGTATTTCAGGACAGGCTTTACTTTTAAGTAGATCTTCTATTGTATAAAAAATAATAAAATCTGGAAAACTAGTCTAACAACTTTAATATGACACAAACAAAGTTGACATCAACAACGTAGTTATATCAAATTTATTCACAAAGCTTTTAAAAATACACGTTCAAAATGATTTAAAACACCATAGCAGTTTAAAAATCGTCGAACAATTTATCACTATAAGTTATCGCTAAATGTTGAACTATCGCGTGGTGTACTCACAGTGCACGACAAGCATGACCCGTTTGCTCACGGAGGGCGGGACTCCATTGCTGGCTATGCAGAGATACGCCCCCATATGCAGCCGCGACACTTTGACTAGGTGCAGCACCGCGCCGTTCACCGAAGTGTCTGCGAAATATAGCCGGCGTTAGCCGTTTGTGTGGACTGTTTTACAGCTTTATTCGTTCCTCTATTTGCTCTTTTGTTGCCGATTGTCATAGCGTTCTGTAGTACTTCTTTATCTAGGACTATCAATTTAATCAAATATAAACTTGTGTTGCTTCAATCTTTACCTTAATTATGATAGTAAATTAGATTTTTTAAATTATATAAATACAACAGTTTGTTGAATTGATTTAGGACACGATATTACGCAATGTTGGTTAAATTTGTAATTAAAGCATTTTAATATAACCTTCTAGGAAAGCTCACTAATTTTGAAGGCTTTGCCGACCTCAATATTATACTGACATCATTCAGACAGCGGCAACCTTTATAGCTACAGTTATCTAGAGGCAGGATCTAAGATATGAAATTAGAAAGCAAAAGTCATGAATTTCTTTCACTCGGGGTGTTCAGGAGTTTCATAATGACGTGCGTACCTGCGGTAAACGTAGAACTTAAATAAATCTCAAACTTCGTCTTTATCGCGCAAATTATTTTTATCAGGAATCGCAGTTTTTATTTGTGGTAATAAACTGTAGTATTGTAAGGACTTGACCTACTCTTGAGCACTTACATTTTGGTAAACGTAGTTTGTAAGTTAATGCATTCTTACACAGATTTCTCTTTTTTATTTGACATTGAACAACGATGGGGTATTTTATGGATCGTTATCAGTCAACCTCATCTAGACAAAATGTTAACCTCGTAACAAATAAAGCAGTCTTTACAAATTATTTACTTTTGCCGAAATCAGAAAGGAGAATAATACCTTATGAAAAATTCAACAACGTCGTGAATGATTTTGCTGGTTCCATTAAATGTTTGATAGAAATTTTCAGCGGATAAAGACAACGTTTCTTTAATTGAAATGTTCCTCACTTTGTGCGTCGCTGAAGTTTGCTGTGGGGAGCAAATCTCCGGCCTCCTTCCGCCACACTACCGTGGGTGTGGGGACGCCGTGGGCTGCACATCTTAGCGTTACGTTGGCACCTTCTCTGGCCACCTGGTCGCTGCTCGTGGGATAGTCTAGGATGTCTGGTGGGACTGAAAACATAGCGATTTATAATCATCGATGTTTACGAAGTTTACAACACATGTGATGATTGTGGTCAGATTTTTTTTTAATAAAAGATTTTAGTTTTTGTAGACATCACAGATGAGACTAATAAATGATAAATGACATAATTTGTTTGTAATTTCCAGTCGATGCCGGGGCAATCCTAAGAGAGTAGTAGGTACTTTATCATAATGAAAACATAACGTAATCTAATTTAACAAAAGTCTTAAAACATTGACATCAGGAGTATTACGGAAAAGCTCTGGAAATTTTTTGTTTTGTGTAAGCTCATGTCAAAGAATACAATTAAATATAAAAAAAAAATGTATTATCGTTGTAACGAGTAACGTTGTGAGAAAAATGTTTTAATTTCGCCGAAGATGTCTTTTGTTTTTATTTAGATTGGTGTTAAGTGCTGCAGATTGCTAATATTTCCTGATCATAGACTACCGTATAAAAATATTATATTAATAAATATATATCAATTTGCAATTCCAGATAGGTTCCTCGTTTTTGATAACGTTATTTCTTATATGGAATAAAATAAAAGTCCGCTGACTGTAGCAAGTTGGGAACGAACACTTGAAATCAATTTTCCGTTTAGTCGGATATGGAAAATCTGTTAGTAGATTTCTTCATTTGCTATGGAAATTGAAATAAGTCTGGCGTTATATCGAGAGCCAGCACTACGGTCTCAAGGGATTAAAAAATAATAATTTTAACGTGTGGAAATGAACTGCGAGTAACGAATGTACATAAAATCGAGTGCGGCTTAACAAAATTTACAGTTGTGTATAAATAGTGCTTTATTAAATCGTACATTGGAGTTTATCATCGAAATATTATTTTATATTTTCCGCTTTCGGATTACATAATGTTCAAATTAACGGGGCCTGTTGATGAAGGAGGTTAATTAGTAAAACGTGTAAAAGTTTTAAAAAGCGGTCGATCGTGTTATGTTGTTTGTGTTGTTATAAAAAGGGCATAATCGTTTAGAGTTTTTCCTTGAACTCACCAACAACATCTAGATATGCCGTTTGGCTCTTCATAGGGTCTGTGTTGAGCTGACACATGTACCAGCCTCGGTCACTCTGTCGTACGTCGTGAATGTGGAGGAACCAGACGCGCCGATCACTGTGGTTGACGGCGATTCGGTGGTTCTTGGTGATCACGTGGGTTGCTATTGTCAGGATCGTCTGCGTGTCCACGCGTAGCCACGCCACCTGATATTAACACTTCATTGAATATTTGCGGAAATATTCGGGTGGAACCTGATAAACGATATGCCATTATGATTAGATGCTCAATGAGCAGTGAGCTCTCCACTGGCACGAGTAAAAATATATTCAGAATAAAGATTATACTTTATATTAAAGCGTTTTGACTTTTTAAAATAATTGCAGAAATAAATTGATAGTATACATAGCTTTTTTGTTATTTATAGCTCTAGGATATACAAAATATAGATAAATATACATACATTTTGATATACAATTAGAATTCTGTATATATACATCTGAAATGTTAACATCATTAAAACAGAAGCTTTTCAATTTACCCAAGGTATACAACATTAGGTAAGAGTTGTTCTATTAAAGACTCGTTTCATAAAGTTAATTGTAATATATTGTGAAAACCACTTACCCTGTAGGAACCCAGATCATTGACTACACAGGTAAAGACCGCTTCTCTTCCTAATGATACAGTCAAATTGTTAAGGCTGTCTTCAAAACGAGGTACTTCTGCAACAAAATGTTCTATAAAGAATTTTTTGCTGTTCTTTTCTTCACCATACTTATCAGATTAAAACATAAACATAATGACCATTCTTTCATACAAAATTTCATAGAATTTTGCTTATGTTATTACATTCTATTTTGCTTCGGAGTACGAATTGCGCGAAGTTTTAAAAAGCCAATTTAAAGTTTTGATGCAAATGATTCCAAACGTTCTAGTATTGCAGTGTTGAGAAATATGTAATATAAACCTGGGCTTAACAAACTTACACTGTTGGCAAATTGAATGGTTCAAGTAAACGCGTGCAAACTCATATATGAACCAAATAATATGAAATATTCACGGTTCACATAATGTAACAATTTTTAAACTTTGTACGCACTTAAGTACTAAAGAGCTTTCTTCTAAGTACACTTTATCTTCGTAAAGCTTGTTATAATGTAGAGACTCACTCTGGAGGTGTGTGTAAGTTGATTAACTATACTTTCATATTAACTAAATATCCTAAAGTATTCAAGATTATTGACTTTAAACCTTCTTCCAGATAAATTATGACGTAGTGCAGTAAATAATACATTTTAATTAGCATGTTTTTTGTTCTCCATTTCTAGCACCGTACATAAAACGATTTCTACTCATCCCGTATAAAGGATTTTACTACGAGGATCAGGACTGAGAATAATTAGAAGTAGAATCACTTTTTTATAATAGCACCTACGAGCTGTTTTCCAAATGTCTCGCTCTCTCTCTCTCTTTGTCTATCAAAGTAAATCGGGCCATACATAATATACAGGGTGTAATCGTTAAGTGTGCACAAGCGATTATTCCGTAACTATTGCAGATATCAAAAAACTTTAAACTGATATCGAAAGTACTTAACCTAATGAGTAAAATGGCCAAAATAAATTTTTAAAAATAAAACGAGAAATATCCAAAAATGTTACATTAAACGCTCCCATACATTTTATTTCCCATACCTACATTTTGTATTCATAGCAGATTTTCGAAGTGATGTCCTCATTGTGCAATACAATGAGGAGCTCTATTTACAGTTTCTAAATGAACTTCCTTTCAAATTTGCGAAGTAATTAAAGCAGAAAACCAAAAAAAGAAAGAAAAAGCTAAAATGTTTAATATTAAATGTACATGGGATATTCGTATCTCATACTAAATGTATGGGAGGGTTTCAAGTTAATTTTTTAGATATTTCTCGTTTTATTTTTAAAAATTTATTATGGCCATTTTACTCATTAGGATAAGTACTTTCGATATCAGTTTAAAGTTTTTTGATATCTGTAATAGTTACAGAATAATCGCCTGTGCACACTTAACGATTACACCCTGTATTATAGGGGTGAGTTTATAGATTATTATAATTTCTAAGATCACATACTAATACTTACCACAAAATATCAATAACCTAATAATTATTTAAAAAAAAAGATAGCTCTTATAACTCAGAATAGTATACGACAAGATTTAAGCTATTTCTTATTAACATTTAATTTATTAATTTATTATAATTTGTTTTTAAGCAGTACGTAAAGTTTCAAGCGGACAGCCACTGGTAACTGTTAGCACAGATAATATAATAATATACTAGCTATTAGTATACTAAAAGATAAGACGTTAACGTTCATAAAGATGTACACATAGAATGGAATTAACAAATAACAAAAAGTTGTTGACAAATAAAACAAGGGGCCGATTATAAGCTTAAATTGTCCTCCCCAAGAGCAGATTACAGATTTGATTGTGCAAATCTCCAATTAATTTATTTTTTTGCCTTTTACCCTTTTTACTCATGAACGATTTCAAATACGTCGATGATTTAGGATAAGCTTGAGCAAAAATATTTGTATATTATTATTAGTATTCATTTGTCAAAAGATTCCAATGTTAACAATATTTATATTTTTTATATTTCTTTCTCTATTGCGTGAATATCAAGTCAATAATAAACGATATTTTCCAAGTAAACACTCAGTTGATTGGGTCTCAAAATCATAACGCTTCATTATTGGAGCTTACTGCAAATAAGTGTGATTAATAAATTTTATTTACAGTTACAATACACTTAATACGACTGATTAAATTGCTGATTTTATATCCATGCAACACGCGTGCCTAATTGAGCGAGATTGCAATTTGTTGCCTTAATTTATTTTAAAGCAAGCATCGACGTTACCCATGCTCGTGGATTTTATAATTGGTGCTGTATGCTAAGTGCTTTGTGCTATTTGTGTACGAATTGTGGGGGATGAGTGCTCTAATACGACTAACAAGGTACGAGCAAAGCTTGTATTTAACAAAGCCCAAGTTAAGCTTAACCTATAATTAGACCGTTGAAACGCGTCTACAAATATGTTATTCGATAGCGTTCGTCCAGCGGCGTGTTATGTTAAAATCTAAATGGTCAGTTTCCATACCTGAGCGTATCATTATGTTGTCTTACAAAATCGATATCCTTTTTATGTTGAATGGTAAGATATAGTTTTATAAGCGTTCTAAATGATGATAGGTTGCTGTTGGCAAAATCAGGTATATATAATACAAAATCAATAGACCTAGTGTTGAAACTAGTTCTCAAAATTTACTTTAAATGGGCTCCATTGTAAACGTATAAAACGAATTTATTTATACGTGACTGTACGACGGTACATACAAACAAAATTTTAACAGTTACGAAGTTTATTCAATGAATGCTGTACTGACCTTAATAATTAGTAAACATAAAAGTTTTATAGTAACTCACATCATTATGCATGAATTAAAAATAAAATAAATTAAAATGTTTCTAAGTTCAGTAAGTGTTCGTAACTGACCTTGAAAAGCTAAACATGACATGCAAAGCTCTCACAGCTTTAGTTGAAAACTCTTCACAATCTTCAAACATATGAGGAAATAAGTTTTATTTAATTATGCCACAGAAAATTTAATCTCATAAATGGTATTTAAAAATTTTAATGAAATAGTCGTATGTAGGTCGTTTTTTATAGTATGTACTTCAGAATTCAATTAAGGTTATCATTTGAATTATCTTATTATATTTTTCATTTTTTTGTAAAATAATATACCTATACTTAATATTGTCTATAAGAAGATAAACTTGGTAGATTCCACACTCTAGTCAAGTGCTATTTTAACTAACTTCGGTTCTAAAACAAGCCAGTCTCGTGATGTATAATACAATATGAATATATATTTATATACAGCTTCTTAAGATAATTTGATTCTGGTCACCTATAGTGAATTATTAAACAACTCATAGAACACTTTCTACCTTGAATATTTAATTTACATATTGTTTTTAAAGATATTGTCGGTTATGAATATTATAGACGAAATATAAGTTACAATTCATTTAAGTGTAAATAAATATGAAAAGAAGGGGCGTGCATAATGTGAAATGGAGATACATTTATACCCTTCTTTAATACGATGGGGTTCTCCATGGGATTGTGGGATGAGTAAAACATGGGTAAAGAGCCCCCGGCATACAACTTATCTTATGAAACAAGATCAGCAAGGTACAAGTAAACTAAACATATTTTGAAAAACTTTTTGGGAGATTTTTACAATAAAATTTATTGAATTTATTATTGTTTCCATTAAAATAATCCTAACTATGATGAAAAGTTTATTTTCAAGGAGACCACTACATAATTAGGAGAGATATAATTTCATCAATAAAAATAAGAACGGTATTTTTAGTTTATTAATAAAATAGTTTTATCATAAAATTATACTCACCATAATATAGAATTTGTACTCTTATTGTACGACATTGAATGATATTTGAATTTATGAAAACAGTGAAGTGGAAGGAGATTTTAATTATCGGAGGCTCGAAATAAAAGTAAACAGTGCCTAACAAATGGGTCCTACCCAAGCCCAGTTATAAATTTGAAACGATATAGCGGAGAACGGTCGGATGACTGCTTGTTTGCTAATTATAAGTTAAAGAAATGTTTTCGTTTCATTTCAACTTTAAATCAATTGAAAATATCTGTATTAGTTGTATAATGTAGAGTATGGTTCGGTAAATATGGAACAGAGTACGAGTTCGAGCAGTTATGTTTAAACTACCAAACTCTTTATGAGTCCATCTCACGCAAGATTTCTCGTCCTGCCCAAGATTTTTGTGTTGCTAACCCTCATAATTACCCATTACCACTACTTAATAGTTCTAGAGTCGCTTGACTATGAAAATGTATATACATTTATATAAAGATTATATAAATTAAAATACAACAATAAAGGATTAATTTTCCGTGCAATCCAAATAAATTCTGAGTGTTATTATTCCTTTGTTTAGTAAAACTATGTAAAAATTTTAAGCTATATTCAACCGCTTTTTTCTGATAACAAATATAATATAAATAAAAATTATATATATATATATATATATAAATTATATATTATTATATTATTTATTATTATATTATTATATTATATTATTATATTATATTATTATATATATAATATAATATATTATACATAATAAAAAATGTGTTTTTTTTTAATAAATCCCAATCTTAAAGTCGACGATGATAACGTTTATATTATGACCGTTATAACAATTAGGTATTTAGAAATAAAAGTATTCATTTAAATCTTCAAATACAAATCTGTCTACAGTTCAATTGGTTAAATCTGTATGAAATATCAACATTGAGAAATATTATCATTACATCTTTAGTAATGCAAAAATCGTTTCAGGATAATGTCAATATTCCGTGTTAATTAATTTCGTTCGGACGACCTTATGGTACGGGAGCTACCAACTTTTTAAAAAAAGTAATTTTAGTATAGTTGGGTTTTTGATATGCTGTTTCTCTTGCTATTTCGGTTAGAGTCCGGGCTGTCTGGCTGGCGGTAGTGGTTGCGTTTATTAGTGCGCATCTTATCTGCACAGGAAGATATACTTAACTTTAGTCATTTTTTAACGCGTAATTTTTAATCTTTTGCCTTTAGATAGATCCATCAGACATAATTTTTTTATTGCAAGACGTTTTATTCGTTGTTAAATGGGTGCCATACGCAATTTTTTATTTAAAATAATTAAAATGTCATCGAAATAAGTGAAATTACATCAACATGAGTCCGCTTAAAAGATAAGTAACTAATAACTTTATTACTTATATTATATTATCCTTTTTTAATACTTATATTAAATAATTAGTAAACTAATATTTTTAATAGATGCTTTCATATTTATTACACTTTTGGGTATTAATATGAATTTGATTATCATCAAATTCATATTATTTGGTTGATGATATGTATTTGGTTTTTATCAAGTTTACATTTAACGTCCTATTTGAGGTTCGTTGGGAAAAGGAGGCACCATGGTAGATTGTTGCAAAAAAATTGTAAATAGTAAAATGAATATTATATATAGTATAAGTAACACAGTGATTACTTATCCTTCACGGGGACTCATGTTGATGGAATTTCACTTATTTCGATGATATTTTAATTATTTTTAAATAAAAATTGCGTCTGGCACCTATTTAACAACGAAAAAAACGTCTTGCAATAAAAAATGTATGTCTAATGGATCTATCTAAAGGCAAAAGATTAAAAATTACGCGTTAAAAAATGACTTTAAATTAAGGATATTTTCCTGTGCAGATAAGATGCGCACTAATAAACGCAACCACTGCGGCCAGCCAGACAGCCCGGACTATAACCGAAATAGCAAGAGGAACAGTATATGAAAGAACCAACTATACTAAAATTCTCTCTTGTCAACGTTGCTACCTCCTATACGATTATTCATGTTTCTTTATTATGAAATAATAATTCGTATTGACTTTGGCAACAAAGATATTAACAATTCCTTTGATTTCGATTGTGTTGTACCTGTATGTTAAAATATTTACGTCACTATAAACTGTATGTTTGATATGTTTCCGTTTTTCTTATTATCATTAAACAATGCACAAATTTATCGCATTTTGGTAAAGAGATTTCACTTGTAACTACATTTTGTTACAGATTTCCAGTTTCTATGTTATTCTGAACACGTACTCTTGAGGCTACACGTCATTCTGAGAATTACACACATTGCACTGAGTTTCTTTTCTATTATTTTTAATAGAGATAAATGGAATGTTTCTATGAAAATTGTGAAGAGGTTTTATAAATAACAAAATCTTATGCTTAGATAATATCCTGATGTTTATTACTGAATCGTGCAGAAATAGTTTAATAGTTTGCATGAATAGATTAAAAAAATAAATTATACATAAATTTATTATTTTTATTATTGACAATTTATATCATTAGATCTCATATTGATCTGAATAAATATTTTTTTTAGGAGAATGTGTGACATCTTCGATATAAATTAATTGTGCTGTAACTTATGGAGCAGTATTATTATCTAAAGCAATATTATAAAAAAGCCGAGCGAAGCCGGCGCAAACGAATAATCAACGATACAATTATTGTAAATAAAATAAGATTTTGTTTGATCGTGCCGACGAAAAGATTTAATACAATTGAGGATAAGTTTTTTACAAAGTCCGTCACAAAGGAAAGCACGTATAACCTTCGTTTTTCATTTCAGAAACATTTCATATCGTGACATATATTGGACAAGCTGATCTCGAATACATCCAGTGACTATTGTCCTATTTCCCGGACTGGCGATATTTTGGACAGATATCCAATTCTCAAATGAAAGTAAATAGAAATTTGAATTGTCTCAATTGAGCTCTAGCGATTTAGCAGCTAGTCTTGTTTAGATCTGCTGTTAATTGATATATTCATAACAGAAGGAACGTACAAATTGATCTATAAAAATATAGAGATCGATCATCTTCGTTTTTAAATGTGTACACTAATAATCCCCTTGTATTATGAATTTAGTTTTTGCAACTAGCACAATAGTATTTAAATTTAATACATGTAAGCGTTTTCCTTATCAAAAAATATCCCGAAAATTAATCTATAAAAGTCTTGATAATAAATATAGAGTTCATTATATCAGTCTGAATATTAAAAATATATACAAATAATTTAAATAGCGGCAGAGTAATTTACTTCATAAAATTCTGCGAAAAAAGAACCAAGTACTTTCTTAGAGCAGTTTTTATTAAACTTTCTAAGTCAAACTTAGGAGACCATAATTAATTAAAGAAAAAATAATAATCGATATTTTTTCTACGTGAAATAAATATAAAAGTAATTATATTAAAGCCGTCTACTTTGAAGTAAGACGCTTAATTATTATACTTGAAAGGAAAAAGTGAAGAAACTTTCTGTTGCTTTCAATATAATTCTATTGTTCTCGCAAAGTTCTTTAACTGCAAAGAAAGGTAAATTCTGAGCTAATGAAGATATGGGTTAAGAGATTTGATAAAATGCAGTTCATTTGAGTAGTAAAAGTAAAAATGTAGGTACTTGCTATTATGTGGTTTTATAAAAAAAAATAAGAGGAATTCATTATTTTAAGTTGAAGCAGGATATTTGCACATAATTCATGATTTAAGTAATTATAATTCGAGAAAAATTATGTACATAAGTTATTCTACATCTACTTGCGATTTGGTTGGGAAGGATATACATAAGTATTATGGCCATATTATAATTTTATTGTTT
>CAJQZM010033407.1:0-23676 GCA_907164665.1 Colias nastes
ACATCATACAAATCATACACGAGTTCATGGGTTCATTAAAAACTTTTGTGCGAAATAAAATTTTAGGTTCTAAAATATCAATGGGTACAAGATAATTTCAGGGTTTTGAAAAATTATGTTCACGTGCGTGTTTAGTTTTCTGTAAAGTTTGAATGATTGCCTCATTATTTCTTTAATGGCGTATCTGATTACTCAGTTTTGTACAAAACGTAATTATGGGTAGAATTCGCCGCAGGGTTATGTAGTAAAGGGTTGTGTGGTTGGTTTTATTGTTCACTGTTGCTGTTTAATGTTAAGAACAGATAACGAAGGGTTTATTCGTTCTATTTGCAAAATACGATGTATGAATGTATAATAATTAACGTGAGGAAGTATATAAAAAAACTTATAAAATAAATGATTTGTACACACATTAACCAAACGATAGTAAGGCTCTCTCTAATCATTTTATTCAAAACTTGACATGGGAAGAAATTTGTCCTCAGTGGAATCAGTAATTACCACTAAAAAAAAGAAGAACTTTATAGAATGAAACCTAAAAATTTCTGATATAGTTTTTGAACTTGACTAAAATGTGCTTTCAGCTATTAAATTGCAATAGTCATACGCCAGGTACAGAATAACTAAATCACACTTGATTGCATTTACTAATCCAAATGGACGTTTCATACGATTACACGTATGATAGACATTTCCATCGATTCTCCTTGTGGATGCGAATCGGTGTGATTGACAGGAATTCCAGTACTTCCGCTTTATGGACTGATTGATGTAACGCAATTTGCTTGTGCCTATATTAGATGGTTATAATCTAATTACGTAATTGACAATTGTCATCTCCTCTTTGAAGAACAATCATAATTCTTTTGCAGAATTGTAGGAACTTAAAGCGCAATGATGAACGATTTTAGGACTATTAATATTTACTTAATTAATAGCGACAGATTTGTAAAAATGGCATTATAACCTATATAAGTCGATTCATTGAAATTTATTCATATGAAAACATGCCTAATAAAAATCACTGGATATAGTTCTTCTACCACTAGCCTTTTGGGTTCCAACCATTTGGGTATTTCTTCATGATACTCAAAGATATTAAACCTTGCATTGATATTTGATAATATCCATTCAATGTTTGGTAGGCAAAACCCATAACGTAGGTATGTTATGGACGTCTATGGGCGACGCACTTTGCCATCAACATCGGCCATTGCGTCTGCTCGTTTGCCTTCCAATGCTATAAAAAAAAATGTAAGTAGATCTATCTTGAAGGTTTATGGTTTTTTAAAGGGAATCGTATCGGATATCCTATTCTTGTTGTAGCCTTGTTGATGATTGATGCGTAGTTCCGGATTAGATTTTAATAATTATAATTGTAAGAATTCTATACACAACTATACGTTACAATACACAATATACAGTTAGATTCCGTATTTATATTTACTCAAGGGACATAACGGTATTAGCAGTGATGTTATAAATATTCTATTATTTTTCCTTTCAGTTTTATGTATTTTTGTTCCTGTAATTAACTTGATTACCGTTAGATGTGATCTAATATGAGATGTGCAGAATAATATTATTAATCCATATTAGGAGTAATTAAGAGGAATATAATGGTAAATTATAATGTTTTTCTTGTGGTGTTTTTAGCTCAGATTCAAGTTAAAAATTATTTTTTGTTCCAAAGCTGTTTGTTATGTCTTCGTTTGTTTTCCCTTTTAAATTTCCTATCTCGTAATGATATGCACGAACAAAAGTAATCGAAGATTCGAGATTGATTTATTCTCTATTTTGTACGCTTTCCAAAGAAATTCTTAATTATAAGGCAGTTAATTAGTTTTGTGGCATATTGGATAAGTATTATTAATATTTTAATGGAATATTCGTTTCGCCGAAAGTATGTTTTATGAAATTAGAGTATAATATTATGATGTATTAATTTAAGATGATTAAGCCCATAGTTTTTTTATATGCCTACTTATAGTTAACATTCCAATTTTAACCATTTATTCCTTTAAAAGTAAAATGTGATTGTTTAGTCTCAGACCAAAAAATACTTTTTATTCGTCGAGGCTTTACACAACAATTTATGGTATTGTTACATTGGCCTCTGGGTGAATCAGATCCACGGGGAACAGATATTTAATAGGTACATTGATTTAATATACCTTCGACCTTCTTTAAATAAAATATTATATTTACTGTAGCCAAAAAAAAAGGTAGATAAACAGGGCTATAATTTATAAATAACTTTCTGAGAAATATTTAATAAGCTGACTTGACAACAATATTTGATTCACGGCCGGTTTGTAATTACACAAATTCTCGTTTATTAATTAATTATAATAATGTATGTGACTGGATAGCTCTAACAAAAATTTGAAAAAGAAAAATAACTTGGTAAATGGGAGGTAAAATTAGTAGCAAAAATACATTATTGTTAGTAGTATGTATAATGTATATATATTATATCTATCTATCTTAGTTCTTGTTTCGCTTATTTTTTTGCAGGTACATGTATGTATTTCAAATGATTTCCTCTTTGAGATAAGCATGGATTATTTGTTACTGTACATAATTATATACCTACTTGTAACTAGCTGGGTTAATTAACGGTTATAATAAGTTTTGACTTTATCTACGTGATGTGTGTGAGTCTGGAATTGTTGACGAGCTGGACCGATTTTGATGATGTTCATGTGTGTATGTAGGTGTTTTATTTTGTTTGTGTGTTATTTATGATGATGCGTTATTTTACTTTTATAGCGGTTTTGTCTTTGCTAAAGTAAGAGGGAACAAAATAATGTGGGTAAATAAACGCAAAGGTACAAATTTAGTAAATACGTATTACCTTACATCGCAAATTTTTTATTTGTCAAAACTTTTAAGAACCATTTAAGCAGTTAATAAACCGAATGAGATCTGCGATAAAGTAACAACGTAGAAATTATCATTTTAACCGAAACCCACGTTTCACACCACGTTGCCAAACATCGCGTGACTGGATACTTGTCGGCTTATCGCTAATCAGTTTGTTTGTTTGTACGTGTTTTTCTACACTAAGAGATTTAACAAGGCAACACTGGCATTTTTTTCTGGCAATTTCGATGACGTCACACAAGATCCGTTAGTGATGAAGAATTTAGTGCAAAAAGTGACCTGGAAATGTTATTTATCCCATAGATATTGGTTTTACTCCGTTAGGCAAATATTTAGTGACCTCAATCTATAGGTACTTATAATATTATTAATCTGTTGTGTGAGTTTGTTTGTTTGAATTCACTAATCTCAGGAACTACTGGTCAGATTTGAAAAATCTTTTGGTGTTAGATAGACCATTTATCGAGGAATGTTGGCTATATATAATCACGCTAAGACCAACAGGAGCCGAGCAATGCGGGTATAACCGAGGGGTACAGCTATTATTTAATAAGATAATACGTAATTTTGCCGTAAGATAAATAAAAACGTTAAAAGGCAGTAATTAGTAACGCTTAATAGGTACGTGTTTGTTTAAGAAAACGATATTAGCATAGCTAAATCATTCAATTATCCTTACAACTTTAAAGTATCATGATTTCGTAAAGTAAAAAACACGGAAGCAGGTAAATCTAAACCGATTTAAAATTTTAGTTCATTAATATTTATTTAAAACACGTATCAAAAATTCAGATGAATATATTGTGTGCGAGACGAACAAAAAAATTGGACCGGTTGATCAATAAGAATATTATGTCTGTTATCGATAGCCATATAGAAACAAAAGAAGTAGGTAATTGGATCTTGGGTACCTTTCTTCCGCATAGTGAGGTCAGCCGTGACCAAGGCGAATTCTAGCTAGACGGAGCCGTGAAAAAGTATTGTAACATTGGTATCGGAATTGATAAAACTATTATCGACTATAAAAAGATCAGTTTTGCAGCCATAAAATAGGAAATATGGAATTCAATAAATATTTTAAGTAGCCTAAACTTGATCGAAAAAAAAACGTTAAATTACTGGTATTATTTACATACCTAATTACTGTATCAGAGATAAGAATACAGTGAAATAAAATGGAAATGTAATTTATGTGCTTTAAAACATTGATCCTGAATGGATTAGTCTAGATGAAACCGCGATACAGTATTATTCATTGCGCTTTTACCTGCTATTTTTTCAGATATTCTAAATTCTATTGTTGCATGTAAATTGAAGATAGATAAAATGACTACAATCTCATTTAAATGACCTCGCCTACTTTCCTCGGTGTCTTATAGCATTATGATTCCATTATAAAACCATTAGTTGGATAGCTGGGAATCTCTCAGTTATTTCTGTATGCCCTTTCGAAATGAAGTCTACACGACACTTGTAGCTTAAGTGCATGACAGTGTTTAACTTTCGATTTTGTGTTGGCGAATTGTAGAGAAACCGCAGATATCATTGGTGCTAAAACTTCAAGAATTTCAATGTAATTAGGTACTGAGCGAAAATTTTGCATATTTCTGCAAGCAAGCAGACAACTTGTTAACCAGTATCTTATTCATATTTCTATCCACTTTTATATCATTATTGTATTATTTTAAATGTATGTACTTATAATAATGTAAATTAAAGTAAAACTATCAGTCCATTCATAATTAAATGAATGAAATTGTAATAATACCTAACGATAGATTACTAACCTGATAATTTGCTTACAATGCAAGTGTGTTGTTACAACGATATTAACAATCAATTTTACATAACATTAGCTACCTAGTATTTGTCATACAAGTGCACATTTGTTACTTGTAACGGTTTGTGAAATATTACTCCACAAAATTCACGATTCCGACATTTCAAACATCGTTATGGGTGGAATAAAGTTGGCATTTATGCGCATACCTTTAGAGTCTTGGGCACCGCCGGTTTTGCGTATTTTAAATCACATTTTGCACCTTTTTACCAAGGTTGAAGTGTTAAAATTGCTTGTTTGTTGATACTACATTGATGTGATAGGAAGGCGAATGTCTCACAGCTTTTAGTAAAGCGTGAACGCCAATAAAATTGAATATTTGTAAGTTCGATAGGAATATTCTTGAAGTGCGATGTTAATTTTATATAATCTTCCTTGATTCAATGAAAAAAAGAAACAATAAAAAAAAATGGCGTCGCAATGCGCGTCATCAGATTATGAATTGATTTTTTCGACGTCTATGCTAATTAATTAACACTTTTTAAAACTTAATTTTATTAAAACCTTTATGATATATTAGTAATCGTCATATCGTTAGATATTACGTAACCGAAGTAACTTATTCGTAAACAAATACAGATTCATTAATCACAATATAATATAAAATTAAGAACAAGACACTGGCTTATTTTACAAGATATAGGAATATGTTTTGACCACGATTTTGTGATAGCAATGGTACCGGTTTTTAATGCTGAAGTTTTACTATGTTACTGTGTCGTATAATTAATACTTTCATGATGTCCTAGAAAAGGATAATGCAACTGCACGACATATTAATACATACATAAAGATAAGCGTGAAATGTCATATTGACAGTTTTAATTAAGAAAAAAAAAACCGTATGCCGAGCACACATTTCAGAAGTGAAACTTCTTTGACAAGATATTAAGATACCAAAATCGTCGCCTCCATGACGTGACGGTACTGCCATGACGCGACCTTGAAATTTTACTCTCAACGCGCCTACAGAAGTTTCACTTCAATAAAAATACATAAAATTAGTTGTTATATTATCTTTATAAGTACTTATCGTACATTTTGGTATGTATTCTATCTAGTTCAGTGCATGACCAAAACGAAACAACTCCTTTATCAAAGTTAAATTTCCTTGTAAGCCTCTTAAAGGGCACACAAGGACTCAGCAAGACCCGTATGAGGCTAACCAAATGTCGATCTAAACGAGTTTAGCTGGACCTCGACATTATATTGAATATGCAACGATGTCAAATGTCAACAAAGCTTTATTATGCTGTTCCTCGTTTAGTTTATTCTTTACGTTTATGATAATCATGTTTCTAATGTATTGGCGTGCCACAGGGATCGGCTTTAGGTCCTTTGCTTTACAAAGTCGTGATAAATAGAAAATGTTTATAAAAATTCTGATTTAAACTAGAAACTAATATAATTCAATTTATAACAAGCTTATATTTCATCAAAGGTATAAATATGACTATTATTGTAACCGTGAAAGATATATGAGTTTTTTATGCGTAGAAAACACAAGGTCCATTTATGAAACAAGTTTTGCTAATAGTTACAATGACAAGCGAAAGTAATTTTATTGACTTAAGTGTTTTGTCATTCACGTTTATTAAAGTTTCGATTTAATTACTGTGATAATGTGATTGGCTATTGTGTATTCAAATGAGTTATTGAGGCTGGCGGCTATAAGTGGTCGATTAGTTAATATTGTTTGCTATTAATTTATTTTGAATATCATTTCATATTTGTTAAGTATTATTCACGCAGCAGCGTGAATAATACTTCGATTATACATATATTCAGTGCTAATGGCTGTTATTTTGTTGTTAGGCTCTTTATTTTCTTAGTCTTATTCTTATTAGGTAATACATAGTTGAGCAATAAGGCAAACTAAAATAAAAATAGCTTAGGTAATATTTTTATATTTCTACGCGAAAGAAGTAATAAGAAAATAGGACTAACATTTCTTCAGATTCCTTGTATATTTAAAACACAACTGGTTTGGGCTTGTCCAAAGGCTTAATGGATGATGATACTGATTGCTCACCACCAGATGACTCACGCCTTATTTACATATTAGATACAAATACAATTACCAAGTTGAATATCGCAAATATTGCAAAAAATATTTTTGTTAACCAGAAGAAAACATGTTAACGTCAGTCATGCAGACAGTCACAACCTTGAATACCCAAACGACAGAACTACACTCCCAAAAGAGTTCTCACGCCGCGCATCAAACGAAAGTGAAAACGTACTTTTAATTAATTACATCTGCACAAATTAACTTCAAAACTTCTATGAGCGATGGCGCAACACTTTCATTACTTATGCACGAGACCGTCAGACTATTACGCGTATAATCTCGTTTTATTTACAAACGACGCCATTGTAAAGGTCTGGGAATCGAGATCTCGGATGATTGCGAAAAAATCCGATCGTACTTTCATCTTTCTCACTTTTGTTTTTGTGCTGCTTTCACACAGTATTCATATTTGTGCCCAAATATAATTCAAGGAGTTAATGTAATAAAGCGTTGTGTAACATCGCTGTTATTATGTGTTCAGTGTAAACATGCGATGGGAATTTAAACACGATAAATTCTAATATTATTATAATGATTGTTGAGTAAGATGTTTAGCGTTACATACATTTATTGTAGCTATGGAACAATAGTTCGGAGAAATATTAAGAGGTTGGTAGTTAAAGATTCTGCAAGGTATCGAACAGCAGATACGCACAAATTGCTAAGTAATTATATTTAATGTAAGTAATAAGTTATAAATAATGTAAATGCAAATTATAGTTCATAATCCTTGAATGGAATGGTAAATAAAACTGAAATCATAAAACGCTTTTAGTGTGTTGACCTTTCGCTTTTATTATGATGAAAATTTATAGGTATCTGAACTTCTAAATAATTATAACAATAGATATTTATGGATGAAAATAAATTAAAATTCGAAATAAAAGACAATCAAATATTAAGTATGGACGATAAAGCCTTAAATTGAAGCAGTAAATTATCGGATAAACTTTGAGAAATTTTACAAGAAATTAATATGATGCAATCAGATAAAATAGCATTCAAATTTATTAGTAACCGTTTTATCGGTATAAAACAACAAATAAAACCTTTGCTATATTATAAACAGAAAACAAAGCTGAAAATTACCAAAGAGATATTGTGAAATGTAACGGTAACACAAAATAACATTTAAAAATACCTCCATATTTGTAAAAGTGTCTTATGTAATACAAACAGACGGAACTATAGGATGTGAAACGAGAATAAAGAAACAATGAACGGAGGTGAAGCAGTTACCTCGACTTGATTGATAGGTACAAAATGTATGTGTATTTAAAAAATTAGTAATGTTTGATAACAAGTCATTTTAGCTATTAAATGTGACCTTACTTTGCTTGAAACATGAAATTATACAGCTTAAAACATATGAGGTTTAGAATTGATAATTAAAGCGGTTGGTTCAGTAATTATGGGGCATTAATTCAGTGGACGAATGGTGGACGACCGTTTTATATGGGAAGGTAGCGTAATAAACAAAATGTACGTAAGTTGACAAAATAATGAAATGCTTATTGAAGTAATGAAAATATCCGTTGTTTATTATGAGGGTATAATGCTATTAATAGGTTTTGTAACCCTACAATATGTACTGTATAGTCTGTATATAGGTCATACATACAGTACATATTTTAGGGATGAATACATCGAATGCATTTTCTTTATACTTATTATATTTTTTGTGTTACTTTTAATTAACAATTCCTTCATCAGAATTTACTCAATTACTTGTGAGCATTTCTTTATTTATTTCTAACTAGTTTTCCGCCCGCGGCTTCGCCCGCGCAGTCAAAGAAAAACCCGCATAGTTCCCGTTCCCGTGGGATTTCCGGGATTGCGTCATTTTCCCGGGATAAAAAGTATCCTATGTCCTTTCTCGGGTATCAAAATATCTCCATATCAAATTTCATGCAAATTGGTTCAGTAGTTTAGGCGTGATTGAGTAACAGACAGACAGACAGAGTTACTTTCGCATTTATAATATTAGTATGGATTACTCATGTCTAATATCAGCATAATGTCAAATATTCAGGTCACGCAATCATCTGAAGTCGCAAATGGCATTGAAAAACAGTTCCCTGTAATTCTTGGTAATGTTGTCGGTTCCGGACCTCAAAGCGTGTCGGATAGCGTCATGGGTACTAATCAGAAATTTCCGTCCCTTAACATGATGGCTATGATCGGTGTAAACATTTCAATTGAGCCACTGTTGTTGGTTGGAATAATTGTGGTCATTAGGTTTTTGCGGGAGATGAGTTACTGGCAATTAACAATTAACTATAAATTATTTTTGTTTTCGTCACTGTGTCTTTTTCGACCTAACAATTTTATTGAGCTGGTTACCCTTTGCCCTGGTTGCCAGAGATCACTGCTAAGTGATGAGGCCGCCTTATAAACTATTGTGTGTTTTTGTGTACAATTGCAAACAAAGCTTCTTTTATTTGTCTTCAAATAATAAAGAGAAGATAATTTTTTGTACAGATTTTACTAAAATGTAAATTCAATTTTAATGTATTATCTTTAAAATGATCGATAACATAGTATCTACGCTAGTCATAATATTTATACATAAATAATAAAGCACGCAAACATTTCTCGTTTATAAATTGTTACTTGCGGTTTCACCCGTATGGCAATTCTGGTCCTTGGGTGATATTTTGCAACTTATTGCAATGATATTATATTTTATTGAAATCGTTTGTCCAGTTTGTCTTGGTTGAATTTTATATAGTTACTTAAATTTTATTTTAATCTTCTTACTGTTTAATATTATCTAATTATTTTAATGCTTCTTTTCTTAGTACTGAATGTGAAAGAAAGCAATCTACTTAATTGATTTTGTTAATGCTTCTTTTCTTAGTACTAGATGTGAAATCAATATTTAGCGCAGATCTAGTACTAAGGTTCATTATATCAATTGATTTGAGTTCATTAGGCAATTGGTAGTCTTTTTTATTGTACTTAAAGAAGGAAACTGTTAAAAAACTGTTCTAAAGAAGGTAGGAAAAAATTTTGTTTCCGTTATATTTAGTAATAGAAAGTGTCATGCAAAAATTAGAGGCAATGTTTCCTAAGCTCAATATATCTTAATCACAACTGAACGAAGGCAAGTGGTACTATTCATCATCTTGTTTCCTAATCGAAAATAATTTAATAGCGGAACTATAAGATAAATGGATCTGCGGAGAGTTATAAATGAAACAACAGTGTTATTGGTATCAGGGTTCGTAATGGCTTGAATTATATCATTTATTAAGGGATATTTGTTAACAATAGCATTATAGTGTTCTGTTTTTTTAATGATTTAGACCCTATTAACTGATATAATATTATATGTATAGGTACATAATCGACGTTCTTAATCGGTAGTACATGTATTTTGGAATAAATAGGCCAGTTTTCGTAGCGTATTTTTTAAATTAATGCAAATAGCGAACACCTGATATATTCATGTTTTTTGAATATTTAACTTTTCGCAAATGTATAATGATGTAAATTAGGTTAAATAATAAAATAACATAAGGACGAAACGTGACAGCTGACTTGAAAGAGGGTTTGTCTTCCGGGCAGGTGGAGTTACAGCTGCTAACCTCATAATAACCAAATTATATCAAATTTATATATTTTGTTGAAGAATAAGATTCAAATTTGCCTGGCAGAAGTGAATAAGGATGTTTTATTGTTATGTAAATTTTGTTCTGTCGACATTTGAAAACAGAAATGAGGGTAGTAATAGCTTTATTTTTAAGTGAAATAACGTAAAGGATTTTTATCCAAATACGATACATTTAAAGATTTTTGGAAACTTGGTCATTAGGATATTCGATTATGATACTAAGTATAGTATATGGTGTACTTGTAAAAGCACGTATATGATCAATAGCTTGATCATTATCATTCGAATTATTTTCATAGATGGTAGTTATTAGATTTAATATAAGGATCGTAAAAGGAAAACTCATCGCTCACTTGTCAGTAAAAACATAATGATAAAAGGCTATAATATATACTTCCTTGTTTATAATGTAATTATTAATTATAAAGATAGTCATATAGAGCTTGTGTTGTAACATAATATTTACTAGCTTTCCGCCCGCGGCTTCGCCGGCTTTGACTAAAACATAATAAATTATATACTAAAACCTTCCTCTTGAATCACTCTATCTATTAAAAAAACCGCATCAAAATCCGTTGCGTAGTTTTAAATACATATTTAAGCATACATAGGGACATAGGGACAGAGAAAGCGACTTTGTTTTATACTATGTAGTGATGTATCATGATATAATATACTGTTTATTTTTAGACAATATTAATATATATTATAAGCTTTTAGCTTTAATTTTGTGTTAAAAATGAACTAGATTTAGAACAAGGCTTTAATACCGTTAACGGAAATTTTTTATTCTATCCATAGTTTTGTCATCATGAAATAACATCTAGTAAAATAACCCATGAAAACGAAAAGCTAGTTACAGTACCAGACAATCAAACTTAGAATTTTCAGTGATATCCATAGAACAATGGAAGTCGCGGTATAAAATATAGTGTGATTTAGACGGAAGTATTGCACCAAGGTGGTCTACCTCTCACCGATGCGACACACCCATATAACCGGTATTGACAATAACTAACTGAACTCCCTCCGCTTTTTGTTTCTATGCAGACATGGGTCACATTCCGCTGGCTATCATTATAATCTGGAAGAGGTCATATGGTTATAATAAATTAGCAAAGAATTGTATTGAAATCTTATATTTCTTATGTTATTTGCTTGTTGTATTAATGATTGTGGCATTGAAAGTGGACGCATCGTTATTTATAGATAGTATATTTTCTTTATAATAATACCTTATAAGTTACTTTACCTATTTCACGATGATTAATATGAATAATATAATAATATGCTAGCTTTTGATTACCACTGACGATAAGTTTAAATTTATTTTGTAGTTTTTGCAAAGATTTCTACGGTATTATGTTTCATTTTCTTATTAGTGTTAATAATGGGGTCAAAATTGTTTCTCAATGATGTCACTGTGTTTTAAAAATATCGGAGCTATTATGATTAGCATAGAAGAAAAATCTTAGCTTTACTGAATCGATGTTCTCAATTTCTCATAAATGATGGAGGTGGAATAAATATGTTTGTACATAGATAATACTTTGTGTTGATATAAACATAGTTTCAGTTACAGCATCCTGGCATAATAGTTAATTGTAAAATACTGTTTTAATTACCTATAGATTATTTTGTTAAAGTTCCCGAAAAACTCTTGAAAAACATGACAAGAAATCACAACTCTTTCAAAAAGAGGCAGCTGAAAGTTGCAAGGGTCATTTTCAACAGGTTTTCCCCACAATAGCAGTGTTCACCATTGTTATGTAAACGGGTCGTTCCAACAGATATATTTAGAACAAAATAACGGTGAAGGTTCGGTAGATTTCTTACGTGGTTATGTTAATTGGGAAACCAATTCTACGGTTGAGCAGTTTTTGAAGGTTTTAAATTTTCAGTTAGTAGTGTTTCTGATGCTTCACTTTGTTGTGTCTTTTTAATGAAGTTCTAGGTTGGATAATTTCGTTGTTATAATCATTGTTTCATTACAATAGACATTTGCGGAATTTAAATACATTTATGTTCAAGGAAAAAAGCTATGCTATATATGGGTTTGATCTATTGTTTTTTCTTAAAATGTATTTGCAATGGATACAGCTTGTACGATTATAGACCCATTCTAAAATTGTTAGCATTATAATTTGCATGTTGGTACACAAACTTTCACCTTTACGTACTACACGAAGTTTTAAAATTAGTCTTGCAATTTTTAAACAACTTATTGATTTCAAGTCACGATGCAACTACATTCCATTGTATATAGTTTACTTCTCTCTATACTCTATTTGCCATACATCGTTGAAATTATGCATTCACGTACGTTGATAATATGGGAAAATATTTAGATTCAGATTGTCATACAGTTCCGGTATTATAATCTGGTTCAGGTTGTTGTACCGCGACTATTGTGCGAGGACCATCGGCTTTCTACTGCAGCACTTTCTTTGCAAGTCCATTGTACCTCCATAAAACACCGTTTATCTGGGTTTATACCTTTGATTTAGCAAGTTTATTTTTGTTTTACATCCTATCCTATCCTACTAATATTATAAATGCGAAAGTTTGTGAGGATGGATGTGTATGTGTATGTTTGTTACTCTTTCACGCAAATACTACTGAACCGATTGCAATTAAATTTTTAATTTAGCACACATATAGAGGGTAACTTGGATTAACACATAGGACAGGTTTTATCCCGGAAATCCCACGGGAACGGAAACTACGCGGGTTTTTTTTTGAAAACGGGGGCGAAGCCGCGGGCGGAAAGCTAGTACTTACTACTTCCAAAGAAAGGCTTTAATTACGAAGATAATTTATATGTATATAACATATAATGATACTATCAATATAATTTGTTTATACGGAAAATGAGGGATTAAACACATATTAAATAGAAGTTTCTATTAGATTTTATATATGAACAAAAATGTTTATTCACTTAATAAAGACCCAAATTTAAGAAAACCAGTCATGTATATCGAATATTTCCTAGTTTCTATCTCCATGACAGTCGGGGTCACCCAAAATTATATTTCTTATCCGTGCTATTATTACATTTCTGAATAACGGTTGTGAATAAACAACCATGAAATACATTAATAAATGGTGGAATAAAACAAATGGGTTAGGTCAGTGTCGGCCATTATTTCAAACGCTGAAATAAGTAATGTTTCGCTAAGAGCACAGAAACTGCTATTGAATACCATTGAGCTGTAATCCACGGGAAGTAAAAGCTATCATTTGAGATCGAAAAGATAACGGTATTTTATTGATACCAGATATTATAATGAATTTAATGCCCTGAATGGGATATTATTGTGTACAAATTATTTACTGTTATAGGTCTTTAGTGAGAATGATAGTAGTGTGCAGTGAAAGAAGTAAAATCTGTGTTATCTGATAATTATTATGAGACTGAACATTTAAAGGATCAATGATCAAGTTGGCTAAGTAATTATGGTGATAGTATAGGAATAATTACAAAATAACGTTAGATAGATAACAAATGGACTCTTCTAATTACATTTCTTGAAATTTAGCACACATATAGAGGGTAACTTGGATTAACACAAAGGATAGGTTTTATCCCGGAAATCCCGCGGGAACGGGAACTACGCGGTTTTTTTTGAAAACGCGGGCGAAGCTGCGGGCGGAAAGCTAGTACATACTTACTACTTCCAAAGAAAGGCTTTAATTAAGAAGAGAATTTATAAATTTCTTTTCCTATATCTCCCATTCTCAATATCATAAATTAATTGTTCATTGATAAAGTAATTCGTAACACGATGACGTCGATAAATCAGTACCTACCTTCTAACCAGGTGTTAGTACCTAGCTTAAATTATATCTTCGTGGTTATTACAATCTGTATCTTTAATCCGCTGAACCGAGAAGGCGCTAACACATGTTAAAAACCAACGCTTCAGGGAATACAAGTATCAAACACGAAAATCAGGAAATGCGAACAATACTCACTTTCGTCTATTTGTGTGTTGTTCAATGGTGCGATTTGATGCTCCAATGAGCGGAAGAATTGTATGGAACTTTCGTTTTGAACACCCTAACATTGTTTTATTGTAGGCCGAGACCTTTTTTGCTATCGGTGGAGTTTTTGTGGTTATCGGTATACATTATGAGGTATTTATGTCAATGATCTTATGAAATTAGATTATATGCCTCTAAGTGATTGTGAATGAATTTGAAATACTCGTGCTAAATGTTTTAATTACTTAACATTAATAATTCGCGATCATTTTGGTCATAATAAAACAGATTCTAATTGGAATCTTATTATGTGTTATATACGTCCATTGTAGATATTTCAAGTATTTAACACAAATTATACATCCCACACCAATATTAATAAAGACAATAGCCGTTTCGAATCTTGTCTCAGCTGACAGGAGTCTGAATATCAATCCAAGCAACCAATATTTCACAGCGAACAATGGGGTCTATTGCAAGATTATTTAGTAGAAAGCAATGGGAACGTAGAAATCGGTATTGTGCTAACTGTTCCAGCGCTTTGGATATTAGAATTCGTAACAAGTGGTGCATGAAATAGCTTTTATTTTTTAATGTGAATTGTTGATGTTCGTTCCGTGTGCTTTGAGTTATATTTTTTTTTTGGATTGAATATTTGTATAGTCATTGATTTCATTGGCTTTATAATATTTCTATGTTTGTGCAATTGCGTAAATGGTGTTTTTCTGTTACTTTATTTATCAATTGAGCTATTTAAAAGTATTTTTTTAACATTTTGAGAGTAGTCTATCCTACTTATTAGAGTATTAGCTTCAATTTATGTTACAACGGTTGATAAATATTCAGAATTTATCTTATCTGTGGCACGGCTCACACTTGGCCACAATTTGCAACATTTCATCGCTGCATGCGCTCGGCGGAACTTAATTAGCCTTCAGGTTGTTTGACTCCAAACTGGAGACAGGTGCTGTATCGAACTGTATAAGTATTTGTGCTAATTGCTTTAACTTCCATTTCACTGCAATGCAGATGTTGCCTTCATATGCTGAGGAAATGATTTAGTTAAGTTTTGGAAGTGTCAAAAGTCTGTGTCTTTTCGTACGGAGAGTTGGTCTTATATTTTCTGAGGTCATATTATGATGAGGAGTTGAATTATTCTTTAGTAAAGTTTAGGAAGTGACATAGTTTTGTGTTTTTATTGGCACGAAGAGATATTGTTTATGGTTTATCAAACTAAAGTAAGAAGGTGATTTTTGATACGTTTGTATATAGCAAAAACAAGTCAGTATTATCTGCTCTTATGAATGATTTAGAGTTGTACTCATTTCTAGCTTTACAAACGAAACATGAACATTGAAACTTGTCTATTCGATACCACTATAGTCTGTATAGTATAGCACACATTTCAACTTTCTTTTCATACAATTGAAATGTTAGAATCATTGTGTTTATGCGAACAAGTTTTACGAGTTGCCCGTAACATGTGTTATACCAACCTTGACATAGAGTATCACGTTTTATGTATTTGTCAAAATCTATAGTAATTTCGATATTTGCTTTGTAATAGTTAATTTTTTGTCGTTAAAGGTTTAGTGGCACAAAACGTGTTTAAGAACCTTCTCTTTCGTCGATTGCCACAATTTAGTTCACTGTAATGTAAATTTTTACTTTTCGACAGTTTAGAATTTTTTATAGTAGGTACCTAGCATGCCTTTCAGTAATTTGTAATAGTTAAAAATACTAAAAAGCTACAACATTGTATAACGCAGATGTAATATCTAACCTCATTGTTCAAATGATAAGTCGTTAGTGCCAATAAATTCAGAAACTAAAGACCACTAAATCTAATATTATATTATAAAGGCGAAAGTTTGTATGGATGTTTGTTACTCTTTCACGTAAAAACTACTGAACCGATTACAATGAAATTTAGCACACATATAGAGGGTAACTTGGATTAACACATAGGATAGTTTTTATCCCGGAAATCCCACGGGAACGGGAACTATGCGGGTTTTCCTTTGCAAACGCGGGCGAAGCCGCGGGCGGAAATCTAGTGCTTCATATATGTAAATGGGCCTTAACAGACAGAATAATTCGGAAGATAATTTATCTATTGCTCAACGGAATTGCGCTGGCTCACATTATGTTTACATTCGGTACAGTTACATACATCTACAGAGCTCTATTAAGATAAAATTATTGTACGCGTTTGCGCAGAAATTCGACCCAAATAGCGCTTGCATAATGCACGCCTCTAGCCGAAGTTTAATTGAATTTGGTTGCTTCCGCGTTTCATAGGAAGTGTTTTGGCGCTATCGATGATTTTTGTGTTTTATAATTGCTCTGGTAATTGAGTATTAATGATCACGTGTCAGAGAACTGTTGCAAGTTGTGAGAGTTAATGAATGAAAAAGTATCAGTCAGCAGACAGCTTGCAGTAAATGATTTTGGCCGTACAAATTAAATAGGGTAGTTACTTCTAATATTATGGTGAAGTTATTGCATTGCTTTCACAATGTTAACCTCAATTATACAACTCATAAGGAAAGGGTCGTAAACTACACACAACATGACTATTGACACATATATAATCCTACAGTACTCCAAAATTAATAATGCGCATGCAGATCTTCGCTAATTGTCGTATTTCCGTATACACCCGAATCATTGAATCGTAAGAGCCCTAAACAATGCACTTGCATTTTACACCTTGTTCAAACGAAATAGAAGTCAATTCACGGTCATACACAATCAAAAACAATTCGGGCGGTAGGTGACCGTAGCCTGTCAGTCAAAAATCCGTCAGTCACCTTTAAATATTGGTGGTGACTGCACGTGTTCTCTCTGTGTTGAATTATATAGAGCTGCTATTACATACCCTTCTTGGTTTTGTTTTAAAGTTGAAATATTATTATTTACACAGGTGAAAGCAGTAGGGAAAGTGAAAATGAAGAAGAGCATAATGAAAGTTCCGATGTATCTACAATGTCAGAAATAAAGATAATCCCTGATTCTGATTGTTTTATTTTTCTATTTTCTTTTTGTGATTGTAATAATATTGTGGAATGATCACTGTAAATACTTTTGAACTGAGATTTTAATGATTTGATTTCTACGATTTAAATATAAACCTGTGTTTTAAAACCATATTTTATACAATATAAACCTTGTGTTATTTTAACGTTATGGTAGGAATGGTTTTATATAAATAAATAAATAAACCTTATTTTCTTCCATCATTACACCAGCTTCAGTAAGATACTTTAAAGTAGGTAGGTACTACAAAATTTTCCAATAGAATTAATCCAACAAAGATATAGGTATATTATTCGCAATCGTGGGTTTATCCTCGCTATTTTCTTACAAGAAATTATCGAAAAAAAATCGTTACTTATAAATTAATATTAATCTCTTTTAGCACAAAACATATAATTTTACTAAATTATGCATGAAGAAAATGCATTTAACCACTCTAGATACATATCGTCTTCGGAAGCTCCGGGAATATGACAGTTGCCGAACAGTGACGAAGATTTCTATGCGCATTATTACTTTTGGAGTACTGTACTTCACCTGATATTTTACTGAAGTTTTTTCTTCATTTCACCAATACAGTATTTCCCATAACCTTAAGCAGTTTATGGCTTGTAACAGAAATAACTTGTTATTATATTTTAGGGAGCTTATTCATGTCATCGTGTGCAGATAGCCATTTTGTTTTTATTGTTTTTGATTGCGTGCGTTCTTTCTTTTGCCATATTTTTGCATCGACATCGCGTGACCCATTAAACTTTTGCATATTATTATATCGAGACTTGGTAAAAATATCGTTAATTTCAGGTACTTGTTAAACAGTTTTATGTTGAAGATAAGGCTTTGTGACAGTTTGGTTAACCTTTTCTGCCAGTTTTAGTTTTGTAGCAAGCGAAAACTTTTTATGAAGGTTATTTGTTTAATTTATGTGGAGTGCTGTGTATGGTATTTTTTGTAAAAAAGATATTAATGAAAATTGTTATATGACAATGGAATCGTTAAATATTTGCCAATATTTAAAATCTTCTAAATTATAGGCTAATTATATATTACTTATGACATCTGTTGAGGTTTTAACTTGCTTAAAATTACGAAATTGATGTGGTTTTACTCTTATATTAAACTTCTAATCTGGAACAAAATAAGAGCATACTTACGATACTATTCGGTCACTGTTTTTTTTAATAAAATTCTATGTAATAACAAAAAGAGGTCGCATATAATAGATAGTTACGAAACGAGTGCAGACGTGTTTAGGGCATGTTACAAAGTTTGTACGTGGATAGGGCCTTACGTTATTCGTAGAGTTACTAATATGGTTTAAATATTTGATGTTTAACTGGTTGTTTTTGTACTGGGTTACTTGAAAGTTAAAATATAGATTGTGCACACTTCAATTATTTAATATTATTATGGGGTTTTATCCTGAGGAACCTGTGTTTAGTAATTTAGTATAAATTGGTTTTTCTAAAGTATAATACAGTTCACTGTTTCTTGAGGTTTCACGTTCGCATTTTGACCTTATTTCTTCAGAGATAAGATAAATAAGATGAAAAAAAACCCACTTCTCTCACGATAGATACGTGTGACAAGTGGAGCCTTCCTGTATGTAGGTACCCAATAAAGATATCTTTTAAAAACCATTTAACTTATTAATTACTATGAATTAGGGTTTAAATATTACATAATATTATGAGATATTTAGAGCGATATTAATTATTAATTTATTTGTTTCAGGTATTGATCTTCACAAGTCGCTGCATATTACATCATAGGTAATAACCAAATATACATTAATGAAACAGGTATACAATATTGATATTTGCATAAAATAAGTATTAACATACTTCTTTAAAGTAGGTACCTACTTGTATAAAAATAAGTATCATATTTTCGTCTAGAAATATAGAGTCTATAAAATCATTTATGTCTTATATTATTACAAATAATAATATAAGACATAAATGATAACTTGTTCATAACAACAAATTTAACCAAGCTTATTATCTATGCATGCCGTAAAATCGAGACAAACGCACATCACATGTAACTTATTACGCTCTATTTAACAAGTGGGTTAACATTAACAATAGTCAATTAAACGTACGTGCCTGTTACATATTTAAAACAGGTGCTATATGGTTAATGGTATCTTTGCATGTGTTTAGAAGATTGAAAATTAGTTTTACAACTTAATATTGTGTAGAATATTTTAGATATTTTCTTATTCATCCATTTTCAGATAAAATTCAATAGTTTTGCTTCACCAAATGACTTAAAAATAGAATATGGATAAATGTTATAAAAAGAAGATGTCTCCATTGCATTTTTTAAAGTTTTAAATTTTATATCTTAGAATACCAAGTCTCTCTAACCGAAACACATAAAACACGACTAATGCGATAAAAAACTAGACTATATTCCAAAATTCCGGTACCATACAACTTATCTAAAAAGTCATAAAATAGGCAGGTTTTCATCACTATAATCTAATTGATTTCAGTTCGACAATATAGCATCCAATTAGTTTCGCTTAGTGTTGCCGTTCCGCGCTATCACGTCGATAATTTCTGCACATTTCCGGCAATCATTAGTTTTTAATGTGCATGTCTCCATGATTTCTAATATATGCTTATCGATCTATAAAAATAACGAGCCAGTCATTTATCCGTATCTTTTGATTATCAGCGGAAAATGTTCTTCCTATTTCTTGCTGCGTAAGTAATTATGAATTAATTATACTGTTATAATAACTTGATGTGCCATATAAAGGTATTCGGAAGGTCTGCTACTCGTAGTAACTTCTCTGTTTCATGTTCTACTGAAGATATGTATTGTATTCCCTTGTCCCGGGTTTACTCGGGAAAATAATATAATAAATTAACAGAAGATATCCATCGAAATAGGTCATGGTATTTTTAAATAATGAATGAACGCCATTTAATTATTTGGCAATTAGCATATTAGCTTTTACTTTTCCTTTAATTGTTATTTATTAGTAGTTGTGTAGAAAATTCTATGTAGAAACTAGGTGAGGTTTTGATAACTTATGACTCCATAATTGGTTGAAAGCTCATACCATTCATAATTTATTTTGTTGTTACTCAGATTAGGCTGACGTTGTGTAAGTACATGTATCATATGAACTAATTACATATAATAGTTATGTAAAGTACCTATGTGTAAAGAAAGAGACAAATAGTAAGAAGTAGTGAAAGCTTTAGAGATTAATTTTTAGGACTATTATATGTTAAAGCTAAATTATATTGCACTACAAACGCGGAAAGCCAATAGCGGTCACTATTTAATTGTTAATGCAAAATACAAAGCGAGTGTGCTATATTTTATAGCTAAGGTTACTTTGTATCGACTGAGTTTTCTATTTACACTGCAACTTATCACCGGTCCACCACATACCTTGGTTTAATTAAGGACGATCAGCTTGGAAGCTTCGTTGTGGTAAAGGGTTATGAGTTACTTGTTTGATAGTTTTAAATCCTGCTTTCTTATTATCCTGCTAATATTACAAATACGAAAGTTTGAGATTTCCGGGATAAAAAGTAACTTATGTCTTATTCTGGGTCTTCAGCTACCTACATACCAAATTTCATCGTAATCGGTTCAGTAGTATTTGCGTTAAAGTGTAACAAACATCCATCCATAGATCCATTCTCACAAACTTTTGCATTAACTACAATTTGAAAAATTTTCATTGCAAAGCTAAGATATAGCATAGCTCAATTAATTCGTTAAGCTCAATTAAGCTTATCCATTACAAACAACCTCATTAACAATAGAACCTCATTTCCGCAACACTCGTACAAACAAAGATTTATAATTTTGACATTAAGCGATTTACACTTCGCCCACACGCCATTTTTTATTCGCCTCCGGTCGCGTTAACGGTGATCCGCCTCTAATGGCGCCTCTCATTGGGCATTATTAGTACTGACCTGTAACCAGCACTAACAGCTATATATAAGGCATATAAATTATTTATTGTGTGATTTGTATACGCTGTGTACTAAGCGTTCGTCTTTTGGTCGAGTATTTGAGTCGGTAATTCATTGCAATTTATTGAATTTATCAAATTTCGTAAAATTCATGGTCTGCTTCGCACACGTTCGAATTGTAAATCTAAATCACTGACACTTCCATCTCAAAATTCAAAATACACATTAAATATGATGGAATTAAAATTGGTAGAGCCGTTCACGATCAGGATTGAGTAATCAATCCTGTGACAAACACACGCACATTAAATTTATAGTAACAGTTTTCCGAGGTTAAAGAGCTATGCTTTCATTTCTTGTTATAGTTTATTGGATATTTTGGTTGGCGATTTCAAATTATAAGGTAACTAAACTTTTTAAGTACAGTGATGTTGTAGCCGGAAAATGGTATATGTGAACGTTACAGTCTACTTACTTTCGTAATAAGAGTCGAGATGTTGCATAATAATTAGTTGTGTCTAGTTTCGTAGTTAAATGAGACCGCCATGACTGGGATTATCTTCAAAACATATACTTAATGTTTTTTTATAAATAAAAGTAGGCAGATTGAGTGACGATGCAATAATGCGTGAACACGATGACATAAGATTTAAATAACAATATGGTGAACTATTCGTGACGTAAAATATTCCTTTCTATCAGTAGGTACCTACTCTTTTTATTATGCTTTTTGCTCTTGCACTTTACCAAGAATTGTACGATCGTATCTAAGCAAAGCGTTACATTTTCTATCCGATTTGAAACGCTATAGTGATGCTGAATCTTAGATTCATACCTAAATCTATTCTGATATTATAAAGCTGAAGAGTTTATTTTTTATTTACCGTCAAATTGGCCAACATTGCCCACTTTTTATGAATAATTTCAATTTCCGCAAAAAAATTCTATGGCAAAGTTAGTATTTTCTGTTAGCATATGTTTTTCTTAGATCGTGTGCATATATATTGCTGTAGAAAATTTCATTATTCTTCAACATTTTATTCATTTTTTGTCTGTTTTTGAGGGCGGGTAAAGTTATCTGCACTTGTTGCCAACATTGCCCACGTCGATTTTTGACGTAAATATGACCTCTAGCCAGATTATATTAAAGTCCAATTCAAAAATGTTGGTAAAGATGTCGTTTACTTTAAAATCAAAGCAGTATCATGAAAGGTTCCCGACTTTAGTGGCTGGGCAAAGTAACCCAGGTATTTTTTTCTATTTTTCATACAAATCGCATTTCGCTTTTCCAAAAAGCCTAGGGTTGGTACATCTCAGTAAAATGAGCATGACTTCCGATTTCTTTTACTGCAAATATTTCGTAGTAGGATTATGTTGTAGGCAATAAAAAGATAAAAAAAAGCAAAACAGAATATTGTTCAGTGACTATTTAATAAAAATAAACATATTTTTACATTTAATTTGTGCTTAAAATTCAGCAATTTAACTTTATTTATCATGGTTCTTTCCCGGATACCAAATGAAGCTTATTTTTCCGAAATTAACCGAATAGAATTAATATTATTAACTATCAAATTATGTGGTAATATGAAATGTGCCAACCCTAAGCTTTTTTTGATAATGGGCAATGTTGTCAAATAAAGATCGCTACATTATTGGGTAATTTTGCCCACCATTGTAACTTTTGTTTAAAACAACCTTCAGTGGTAATAATAGCATTAAAATACTCTTCAAACGTTATTTTATAACATATTATGAGTAAAAATACACTGTGTTTTCGACATCACGCACAAACTATCACTTGAATTTTCACCATTTTTTGCCCGTGATTTGAATCACACATGATATTCGACGAGTTACAACAAGTTGCTGATTTAAGTTAGCGACACACACAATAGGCAGTGTTGTCATACATATAACCTATTTTACACCAAATACTATTAATGTTGCCAAAGTATAAAGGTATTTTTGCAATTTAAAAATTTTCTTATGAATTGATCTTCAGGCAATGTTGGCCAATTTGACGGTATTTATAACACTTTACTATGCTAGTTAATAATACAAATTACTTAAAACTAAAACTTATAGCTAAACTAGCACAGAGGGCGGCCTTATCACTAAAGAGTGATCTCTTCCAGGCAGTTTGTTTGTTTCTTTGTACGCGCTAATCTCGGGAGCTATTACTGGTCCGATTTGAAAAATTCTTTCGGTGTTAGATAGCCCATTCATCGAGAAAGGCTTTATATCATCACGCTAAGACCAACAGGAGAGGAGCAATGCGGGAGAA
>CAJQZM010033408.1:0-13457 GCA_907164665.1 Colias nastes
GATTTACTTTTTCCAAAATTCTACAAAAAGACGGTCGCGAGCCGACGGAGCCCCACTTCGCGGGGCTCCTATTTCTGTGTAGTTAAAAAAACACAAACCTAACTTAACCCACCACCTTAATCCTTATCCAAACCAAAAATGTTGTGTGGTTTTATGAAACCACGGTAAAAGTGAAACTTAGGCACAAAATTATGGTATTTGTACGATAATTATCGTACGGTTCCGAACACTGCTTTATACCTACTCGGCAGCCGACCGTCACGCGACATGCGCTACCAAGTGCGCTACACAGACCAAAAAGTTTGAGACGATGTAATAAAAGTTTCACTTTAAAAACTTCTGATTACGAATTCTCGACATATTACAAAATGCCAAGCGTTTGTAAACGGCGAAATAATACAATTTGACTGCGACATATACATTATATAATACCCTGACTCCTCAGGATTAAAAACATATTACTCCTCTTTGTGCAGTTAAAACTAAAAACATGTATTTTTTTATTTTAAGTTAGATATTATTTATTACTTTTATTCCAAATGTAACGACGAAGGATATCTAATATTACAAATTAAAAAACAATTAAGTACCGGTTATTCCTTCATTAAGTTTTCATCAGTGCGGTAATTCCAATAAATATTAACACAAAATTATTTTAATTTGCATAATATGATTATAAAAGATTATAAAATATGAAGAATTATCAAAACTTTCCATATCATTTTCTGAATTATTTTTTCAGTACCTACTTTCATGAATTGAAGATCCATATTCAATTCACTGTTACGATTTAAGTATTCTATTGTAAAATTTTTATTACACATAACTTTCAGCAATATTAATTAGGTAGACGTACTACCTAACTGGTCGTAAATAAAAGCACAAAGCATTTTTTTCAATGACAAATCAATTTTACATAAAAAACCCACATTTTGAAAAATCTCACGTGAGATTGGGATATAAAACAATATAATATAATCTGAGTACATATCTATATAAACAATAATTTACTAATATCAACGCGTACATTCACTCTGGAGTCTGGCTATCATACGGTAGACTCGTGATATCAGAAACTCGATAACTCAACTACATAATATAGGCTATGCAACTTGTTTCAATAACTATAAATGATTACAACGATAAATTGCATATATTGTTACCAACGTTCATAATATGCATTATTTACCTGTCTATCCAAAGAATATTTTCTCTTGCCTCCCATTAAAAAAAAAAGACGTGTGGCACTCGGGGACTGCCGCGGTAAAGCTATTGCATATCAAGCCACACCTCCGAGCCCGTCGGAGTGGGGAGCGTGAGGTTTTTTCGTTACGGAATTTCTCGATTCGGTCCCCGCGCTCAAGGCCCGCGATAGAAGCTATGCAATATTATAGCTTAAAAACGTTTTGTCTTACCGCTATGACGTCACGAAACATGGTCGGTTTGAGCGTTGGTAATTAACATGAAATGCCGGTTAAAATAAACTACATCAACAAAACTAGACGTCCCACATGAAAACGCCTACCGTCTGACTGAATATTTGAGGATATTACGTCCTACACATTGTAATAACAGATGACTATCTTTATTGTAATAATCAACTGAAATCAGGATAGTCTTATCGAATCCTTAATTAAAAATAACCGATTTCCTGTATCGGATAAAATTAAAAAAAAAATAATACGACACAGGTGAAATTGTACATGGGCGAGGATCTTCCCAGCTCCTTTCTTCCACGGCTTCCGTGATTACTATATCACCATCACGGAAATAAATGAAAAATCTCACTTACTCAGGTCCCCTTAATACAGGTTATACCTAGTAAGGGGGCCTGAACCCCAATCCAATATGACAAACTTATGTATGAATTCAAATAAAGATTTTATTTATTTATTTATTATTTATTTATTAATAGTGAGGGTAGACTGGTATGAATGCGCAATAATCAATAGAGTATGTATTTGTTTTTTTCCTTCCGTGGGTATGGTACGGCCACAGACTACCTACTAAAAAACTACCTACGTAATATAGTATTATTATAAATTCGCTGCTGTTTATAAACAAGATGAGAATGAAAGGCAAAAAGCTGATATTTGTTTATCTATTGATAAATGAGTCATCATGGTAAAGTTCCAAAACTAGGAACAATAAAAATTAATCTTGGAAATTTATTAACTTTAGGCCGGCCGCACATCGTCAGAATTTTTCTGTCAGAAAATTTCTGATGCCCGCCGATACCACACCGCACACTTGTCAGAAATTTCCTTCCGGCAAGTATGAGTTTAGTTCGCGGTTGGCCGGCAGCATAGTAGGTCTTGGGTTTACAAAGCGTAAGAAAAAGTAACAACAAGTAAACATCATTGTTCTACTTAGTTAATTTAAAATAAAATAAAACATATATACTGGGTTTATCCACTCAGTTGCAGAAGATTGCATGACAGCCAATTTCACATGAAACATGTAATACCTAAATTCGATGAACAATTATTTTTCATTTTTCAATTTACGTAATCAAATTTTCCATTTCTCTCATCTTGTCTTGCCGGTCAAAATAAACGCGTGCATCCTCCACGGCATCCGTTCAATATCAGATGGAAATTTCTGACAGATGTGCGGGGTATATACAAAATGCATGGAAACTACTTCTACCTTCCGAATTTCTGATCAGAAAAATTCTGACGTCCGATCGTTTACATCCGGCACCCATCAGAAGCGGACATCAGAAACGTCAGAATTCTGATAGTATGCGGGGTCCCTAACAAAATGTATGAAAAGAGTGCGTCCGGCGGGCATCAGAAATTTTCTGACAGAAAAATTCTGACGATGTGTGGCCGGCCTTACATAGAATAGAAACTTCCATCAAAGTCAATGTGACATACACTGAATTGATTAAAATCGGCTGACCGCTGACACTTGACAGTCGCGAATAAGTATACAAGTGATACGGCTGTGAGTTGTAATAAAGCAGTGAATTAAAGCAATAAATTATAATTAATTAGTTATATTATCATAGACTTTTGCGAATAAAGTTAGTGGTTACAATGGATCTAGAAGATAATCGTGCTGAAGGCTGGAAATATTTAAATAAACAGTATTTCGGTGATGGTTTGTATAATTTGAGATCAATCAAAGAGTGGAAAGGTGTAATCAAGGAATTTATGAATATCAAGGACATGTGTCGGAAATATTTAGATTCCTCGTCAATCCGTCTTGATATGACTACGAGATTTTATATGAAAATTGTTGTTTTCATTACGATACACGTTTAGACTTTGAAATGATTAAGGCGTTCGAATAATACAGACGGGGTCAAAAAGGTGTTCTATCTGCTTCTTATATACAACAATATTGGCTTGTTGTCTTTATCGCTAATTACTCGTCATATAAACTATGTAATTAATCATGAATACTGCTTAGTCTGTATATGAAGATGGGTGTATGCTGATAATTGACTTATTGGTTGTTTTCATTTTAATAATTTGCAATTCATTAGTTTATTGATTATACTTTTCTCAACATACTTAGGTACTCCATACTATGTACTTACAAACATATTCATTTAACCTACAATTTACGGTACAATTTTGTATAATAACCCTTGTTTAGGTTATTTTCAAGTGATTATTATCAAGGATTTTATTATATAATGGTTATCAATTAAGCAAACATAATTATATAGTACACATGATTGTTACTACCTTTTCGACATAATCTTGTGAATAGCGTGTAGAACATTGCTGTGATTTAACTGATTTTCCTTGATTTCGATTAATTTTCAATTAATAATTTTAAAAACAAGAACCAACAAAGATTTTTATTAACCGCCAAATCTTAGTACTTAGGAACTTACTACACCCTTGAAGTTTAAAGAATCCATATTGTATTAAAAATCATATAAGATTGTATCACCATAAAAGTACAGTAAAGTTTATTAAATTGGAAAACCTAGATTTCATTTGAATAAATATTGATTTAAATTTTTTTTTAACTTTGGTAACTTTTTACAGTAAAAAAAATTATTATAGAATTTTATAATAGAGAAAAATACAAATCCCTAAAGGAAACTACAAATATACTAAATCATAATAAGGAATATTTTCAACGTTAGATTATTACAATAATACATAAGACTTAACACCTATCAAATGTGCTAATAAAATGTATATACTTACATATAGGTATAGGATATAACTACTGCATACATAATGTCATTCAATATCAAAGTGATAATATTGTTTACTCATGTATTTATTCATCTATATATATAAAAATGAAACCCGTTTTCCTTGGTCACAACATCACTCGTGAAGGGATGGTCCAATTTCGATAATTCTTTTTTTATAATATTCCTTGAAGTACGAGGATGGTTCTTATGGAAAGAAAACATAAACATGTACCACGGGCGAAGCCGGGGTACATGTTTATGTTGTTTGAAAATATAATCAAATGTCGCTTAACCCATTGAGCCCCGAACGGCCTGATCGGTCCACGACACAATAGATTTTCTATTGTGTCTGTGATTCCGGGGCCTGAGTTATTAAATATCAAATAGCATATAAAAATAATTGAAATAATTGCTGGATGATGATGAAGGCTTGATGCATTCTGTTTCATTGTTTTCTGTACTGGTTAAAAGAAAATTATCTTCATAAACTTTACTTTTCATAACTGTTTGTAAGCTATAACCAATTTTTAAGAAGTTTAGATGTTAAATGAACGTGTTTTTGTCAAACATATTATTATTTAATGCAAATGAAATAAAAAAATGCTGATAAACTCTTTAAAGCCATATTCATGGTAAACATTTTTTGTCAACAAAGTTGAATCAACATGTGACAGAATTGCTTGCAAATCTACAAATTGCAGCGTTGAATACTTACATGTTTAAAATGTGTTCTTGCCGGAGAAGCAAATCAAGTTCTACATTTAACCAATGATTCCAGCAACATTATTAGAGGTCGTGGGTTTGATTCCCATCCGGGGCAAATATTTGTGTGATGAACATAGATGTTTGCTCTGTGTCTGGGTGTTAATTATCTATATAAGTATTTATTTAAAATTATATATGTATGTTTATCAGCCATCTGGTTTCCATAACACAAGCGAAAAGCTTAGTATGGGATCAGATCGTGTCGTGTGTGAAAATTGTCCTGAAATATTTATTTATTTATTAATTTATTGAACAATTGTTGCTCAAAAAGTATATACCTTAATAGTGAATCCAACAATTTTTTTCATTATTTATTTTATTTGCTCCTGAGGATCGTCAATATTTTAACATTGTTTCCAGCAACATTTTTAACAACTGTTGCTCAACTAATGTTTAGCAATATTTAATCCAACAATCTTTTCATTATTTATTTTATTTGCTCCTGACGATTGTCAATATTTTAACATTGTTTTCAGCAACATTTTTGAACAACTGTTGCTACAAATATTTAGTAATATTTGAACCAACAATTTTTTTTTAATTCTTTATTTCGCTCTCAAGAATCGTCAATATTTAAACAAAGTTTCCTGCATCATTAATAATCAACTATTCAACAAATACTTACCATGTCTAGACAATAAAACAGATTTTTGAACTATGTATTTCCTCTTTCCAGGTGAAAGGGCCAACTATGTAAACATTCCCCATGTAATCGCGATGGTAGGGCTGCCTGCGCGCGGCAAGACGTATATCTCAAAGAAACTGTCACGGTACCTTAATTGGATTGGAATAAATACCAGGGGTGAGTTGTAATGTGGATAATTATAGTTCTGTTAAGTAAATTTAGTTTTAAATTCTTCTATTGAACAAGTTGAATATTTGTTTACTATATAGAGGCCCAAATCACTACATAGTATATTTAAAACAAAATCGCTGCCTATTCATCCCTGTTTATTTAAATCTTTTAAACTATACAACGGATTTTGATGCGTTTTTTAATAGATAGAGTAGTTCTAGAGAAAGATTTTTTTATATAATTTGTTAAGTTTTAGACAACGCAGGTGAAGCCACGGGCAGAAAGCTAGTTAAATATATAAAGCCTATCATATTATGCTATATATGTATTACATAGATATTCATTTCCAGATAGAATAAACAAGATTCAAGTTTCTGACTCAATACAGTGCTATCTAGTCAAAACATGCATTATTAAAATGAGACAATCAATACTTGAAGTTCATACTGATAAACCAAAAATAATGTGATAACGAAATGGGCAATGAATAAAAATAGAAACTACTTTACCCTCCCAATATTATTAATTTATTAATATTATAAATGCGTACGTAGCTCTGTCTCGACTAAACCACTGAACTAATTTTAATGAAATTTGGGTAAAGACAGTTTGAGACCTGAGAAATGATAAATTATAGTTTTTCTTATGAAAATCATGCTGGAACGGGAATTATGCGGGTTTTCGTTTCGCAGGTGGCAAGCTAGTTAAGAATAAACAATGATCAAATTGAATAATAAATTAACAGTTTACATCCATTACAGTAAGAATTTCACGAAGAATAAAACCTATCCTATGTCCTTTTCAGGTCTGAAACTATATCTGTACCAAATTTCATCACAATTGATTGAGTACTTTAGGCGTGAAGAAGAGACGAACTGACAAACAAAGTTAATGTCGCATTTATAATATAAGTAACGATTTGAATGCTATAAAACTTACTATTAAATATTTCAGTATTCAACCTCGGCGAGTACAGAAGGCTTGCGACCACAGCATACATGAGCCATGAGTTCTTCCGCGCTGACAATAAAGAGGCGATGGCCATCAGACAGCAGTGTGCGTTGGACGCCTTGCATGATGTGTGCGAGTGGCTGGTGAAGGGGGGGGAGGTGGCTGTGAGTATTTTTTTTTATGCAATAGGAGGCAACAGAGCAGACGCGTCACCTGGTGGTAAGTGCTCCACGTCGCCCATATGTACGCACAGTGCCAGAGACATTGTGAGTATGTTGCCGGCCTTTCAAGTAGGAATATGCTCTTTTCTTGAAGGTCCCCAGTTCATAGCCGTTTGGAAAAGCCGCATGAGGGAGTTTTTGTTCCAGATGTCTGTAGTGCGCGGGAAGAAAGACCTTTTAAAGCGCACAGTTGTAGATTGCCAACAGTCAAGGTGGTGAGGGTGGTATTGTTGACGATGTCGTGCTGTACGGTGGTGGAACTCGGCGGCGGGTAATGTTCCAAACAACTCTTCAGAGCACTCCCCATAGTAAATGCGATAGAGAACGCATAAGGAAGCGACATCTCTTCGCAGCGCCAAAGTATGCTTACTTACTTCGTAATATTGTGAATGTGTTTGTTTATCTATCTTTCACGTGACTCGTCACCTCCATGAGGATGATAAGTATTGGGGGGGTATGTATTTCACATGTGTATCATTAATCCATTTTTCGTGGACGAGCAGGCGATTAACTCATCTCCTATTAACAGTTCTCATTTTCACAGCAGAGATGGGAAAAATTAGCCAGTCTCAACTGTGAAAATTATAGCGATCAGTCAACACTATAATATTATGAAGAGTAACGATTTTTTTTAAGTTACAAATAAACTAAAAAATAACTCTACCGATTGTAAAAACTCTTACCATTTAAAGATACCGAATATACTTTTAAACGACTTCGAAAATGGAGATTTTTCTATTTTTTTTTATCAAGTCAACACGGGCACAGAATAATAACTAGTAGTTAGCTACAGAAGCTTTTCTTCGCAATGGTTTTCAAAGAAATATGCACTCAATCTGATAAACAATATGATTTAATTTAGCTCGCGTTCCAAGTCGAGCACGTGTTCATTTACATACACGTATTGAAAGAGCCGCTGACTAGGGTTGCTTATGTATGTGTAAAAATATCTGGAATTGTTTTTGTTTCGGACGAAACAAAAATAGTAAATTAATTTATTTCTTAACTCAAATATTATAAAGGCGAAAGTTTATGAGTGTGTATGGATGTATGTATGTGTGAGGGACTGTAAGGCTCACATACATTCGGTGGAGGCTTCCACCCTATATGATGCTGGGGTTGGTGAAGAAAAAGACCAAATGCTGCTTATTACTATACGACGAGTCTTCTACCGCAGAGTGTACTATGTGGTCTGAGTTATGCGTGCGTGCCGAGCGTGATTTTGGCGCGAAAAGCGGCTATATTTATGTGTCGACTATAGGTGTTAGTGCGTGCGGTAGGAAAACTTTCGTGTAGTACTCGTTTATTTCTTATTTCTCTTATATCTATTACATTGTTTACTTATATCTATTACATTATTTACTTATATCTATTTTATATACTATTTACTTATGCTAAAATAATAACACCAATACTCATAAGCTTTATTTAAACAATCTATAAACTATACGAATTATACGAACACTATTTTTACTATGTATCACACGCTATTTTCCCTTATGTACTATTACAATTTACGAACATAACACATTTAAATCAGTCTTAAAACATTATATACATATTTCTATAACTAATTACATTAAAAAGAACATTACACATACATTATAAACGATTAAACTTGCTATGTAAAACAAATGAACTTATAACACGATTAAATTATTATCAAACGAAATAAACACTTTATATAAATGAAAACTTAACGTAATAACTTTACATACGTTTCTATATTGTCGCGAACAGTATGTATGTAATTAAACAATTAAATACTGCAGAGTATCTTTTTACTTTTTTTCGTTTTGTGTCTTTCTTGCAATTATCGAGAAAGTTGGACGTGGTCGAACAAATAGCGCGCGCACGTGTGTCTTCTTTCGCTTGGCCAGATTAGCCCTTGCGCAATGGCCATCGCCTGTAGGTATGTTTTTAATACCTACACGCGAAGATACACAGGCTTGACACGGGCAAAGTCAGTACAAACTAACTTTTTCCATTTCTTTCTTTATCTTTCTGGAAAACTTGTATGCTCACTCATATTTTAAACTAGCTTCCGCCCACGACTTTGTACGTGCATCCCCGTTTTTCCCCGTTCCCGCAAGAATTTCGGGAAATCCTATCTTAGCGGATGCCTACGTCCTAACATCTACCTGCATGCCAAATTTCAGCCCGATACGTCCAGTGGTTTGGGCTGTGCGTTGATAGATCACTATATCAATCACCTTTGAGTTTTATATAAAACTCAAAAGTTTTATATAAACTATATATATATATATATATATATATATATATATATATATATATATATCCCCATCACCGTATCTCTACGTTGACGGCGTGGTGGGGCTTGTGTGTTTCGATGACTCTTGGGGCTAAGCCGGTAGAGCTTCTCATGCCGGAAAGGTCCAAGACGAGATACCAGACAAAATGAGATACAACCCAATCCAAGGTGGAACAGCAAACGCCGAGGGATGCATGGCTAAGGGGAGCTTAGTCACAAGTTTGCGAACTCCGGAGACCAGGGAAAATCCGGTTTCAATTACCCTTACCATGGTGAATGCGGGGCTCTGCCATGGTGGACCGATTGTCCCTAGCTACTCGTGGGAATCAAATGAAGCGTAACAAAGGGAAACATAGTAGTTATATGGCAGGGGGGGATAGCCAGGATGCGACAGCATCACATGTAATACGTAGTACTAGGTTAAGATTAAATAGAGTAGGGAGTATAGAAATTAGAAGTAGGTCTTCAAGTGTAACAACAGATGAATTGACAGATGATACTTTGCAGAGTAGGGATCTTTCTCCCACAAGCTCAGCCGGTACATCGGAGTCGACCACAGATACATTAAACGAGAATTCGAAACAAAAGTGGTCACGTTCTGAAATTCACGAATTACTATACTGTTATTACATAGCTAAACGGGGAGGCCCAGGTTATATTAGAAGATTAGAGAAAATATTTAAGGATAGAAATGCGGACAATCCCAAAAGTCGAAGATTCACTGGATACACGCTTTCAAATCAAATACGAAGTATACTAGCCCGGCAGAAAATTTCATTAGAAATTCTTCAAGAAATTCAACATAGAGCAGAACATACACATTTAACAAATGACACTCACATGCACTGTACACTACAAATGACACACAATACACTATATACACAAAATAATGAAGGTACAGACAATAGAGAAGAACCTTTTCAAGTAAGTAATACACAACAACAACAAGTCGATGATACTTTGCGGAATAGAGACATAATACTCACGAATTCCGCCGGTACATTGAACATCACCACTGAATTATTAAATAAAGATGCAAGAATTAAGTGGACTCATACTGAACTACAAGAACTTATGTTTTGCTACTACAAAGCTAAAGCCGAAGGGCCTGGTTACATAAAAAGACTCGAAAAACTCTTTAAGGATAGAAACTTGGATACTAAATTTCAAAAATTTACCGGTTACACATTATCAAATCAAGTCCGTACCATATTAAAACGACAAAGTATCTCAACCGAACTACTGAACGAAATTAAGAGTAGGGCAGAACAAACAACCGAGTCATCATTTTTTAATATCCATACAACAACACTTTCTGAACATAATAATATACAAGTTGATGGAACTTATACAACTGGAAATAGTACACAAATTACACATCCAGTAGAAAACGAAAACACATACACACAAGAAGCAAACATTACAATAAACCAAGAAGCACAAACACCTGACATAACAGTAAACGAAGATTTGGACCCTTTAATTCTTGAATTTTTGCAAACATTATCTGAAACCAAAGAAACCACAATAGAAAGGAGGGCATTACTACCTAAACCTAAATTTAATAAAACATTCATAAATAACCTAAATAAAATAAATAAATACCTCCCGTGTATCCTTGAAACAAATCAATCATTGCGCGAAATAAATAATATTATATATGCGGCCGCTAAAACTTTAATACATATAAATCAACAAAAATCATATGTTCTTCCGGATGTATCTAGACCAAAAATAGACCCACCGTGGAAAAGACGAATAAAACGTAGGATAGATGACATAAGAAAAGAATTAGGATGGTTCGTAGAAATAAAATCAGGTGTAAGCAGTAGAAAAATGATAAAAATCAAAAGAAGTCTTTTTGAAAAATACAGGATAATTAATGAAGGAGATTTGGATTATAATGTAGAGATATTAAAACAAAAATTGAAAGCTCAATCCGGTAGGCTAATAAGATATGATACTATAAATCAAAAGAAAGTTCAAAATTCTCAATTTACTGAAAACCAACATAAATTTTTTAGATCACTCAATAATAAAAAAAATGTACCTGATAAAATTCCATCAAAAGAAGATATAGAGAATTTCTGGGCATCGATATTTTCAAACCCTATAACATACAATAAAGAAGCGCCGTGGATCGCCGAAATACACAATTCGGCAGACTATTATGAACAGCACTCATTTGAAGAAATTAGCGAAGATAAAGTGAAAGACGCAATTAGAAAAACTAAGAATTGGAAGACACCAGGTTTAGACAAAATTCAAAATTATTATTTAAAGACCCTAACAAACACACACAAATACATAGCCAAGTTATTTAATCAAATTTTAAAAGGTCAGGAGCCGATTGAACAATGGTTTACTACAGGTCAAGTAATTTTAATACCAAAAAATGATAATACACAGGATCCGAAAAATTGGCGCCCAATAGCGTGTTTACCGACTATGTACAAAGTGTTTACCTCCATAATAGCTAACGAACTGTATACTCATTGTGATATAAACAAATTAATAGCACCGGAACAAAGAGGATGCCGAAAACGCGCGCGTGGGTGCAAAGATCATTTAATGATTAACAAAGCCATACTGGAAGATGCACATAGAAATAAGAAAAATTTAAGCATGGCATGGGTAGATTACCGAAAAGCCTTCGATAGTATATCACATGACTGGCTATTCAAAGTGTTGGAGTTTTATAAATGCCCAACTGCTATCGGAGACTTTCTTAAAATAGTAATGCCTATGTGGAATGTGGTCATGACAGCTCGTGGTTTGAATTCCTCAGTAACTACTGATCCGATTCGTATTCGCCGAGGCATATTCCAAGGGGACTCACTATCTCCCCTTCTTTTTTGTTTAGCTCTCAATCCAATATCACAAATCCTCAATAGATATAATAATAAAGGTTACAAGCTAAAGGACGATACTGTAATTAATCATTTATTGTATATGGATGACTTAAAAATTTATGCTAATAACGAAATCAATCTTAGAGTTTTAATAGATAGTACTGAAATTTTTACGAGGGACATAGGAATGGAGTTTGGACTCAATAAATGCAATATTCTTCATATGGTAGCTGGGAGAAAAACGGAACATTATGGAAATGGACACTTGTTATTGAGCGGAGAAGAATTTAAACATTTACAGGTAGATGAAAATTACAAATACTTAGGAATTAATGAAGCAGGAAAAATAGATCATCATACAATTAGATTACAAATACAACATGAATATTTTCGACGAGTCAAATCCCTAACGTCTTCACAATTAAATGCAAGAAACTTACTCAAAGCCATAAATATATACGCGGTACCTGTCTTACTTTACACTTTCGGAGTTATTAATTATAAAACATCGGACTTAAGAAAAATAGACGTGAAAACGAGAAAAATTCTAGCCATGAAAAAAGCACAACAACAAAAAGCTGAAGTTGAAAGACTCTATTTACCACTAGAACACGGAGGTAGAGGATTAACATGTCTAGAAACTCTGCATAAGACCCAAATAATTAAATATAAAACTTATCTTGAAAATGAAACCGATCGTATTATCAAAGCTATATTTAATCATGACAAAACCAAAGAAAAATATTCAATAGTTAAGGAAACGCAAATTAACTTAACGGAAATAGGATTAAATCAGTTTGAAATTTACAGAGACAAGCAATTAAAAGAAGCAATAATTAGGACCAGAATTACAAAAATAAAAGCAAAACCATTGCACGGCCAGTTTTATAGATCAGTTTTAGACAAGGAGAATATAGATAAAAATCAATCATTTAGATGGCTTAATAAACAGAAAGTATCCCCATCTTTAGAATCATCCATATTTTCTATTCAAGATCAAGCGGTGGTTACGAGACAGCATGAAAGAGATATATTAAAGAAAGCAGTAGATGGTAAATGTCGATTATGTGTAGTGAAAGATGAAACAGTGCAACACATAATATCGGGATGCGAAAAATTAGCTGGAACTTATTATACAAAGAGACACAATAATTTAGTACAATATATATTTTGGGCGCTAGCAAAAAAACACAATATAGAAGTTTCTAAACAGTGGTGGCTAGAACACTTGACACTACCTCAGGTGAAAGAAAATATGACTGCGAAGATAATGTGGGAAATTCCAATACAAACAGATCAAACAATAGTACATAATAGACCGGACATTATATATGTATATAAATAAAACAGATAATAAAACATATTTAATAGACATAACAGTACCATCAGATTATAATATAGGACCAAAAGAAATAGAGAAATTAAGCAAATACCA
>CAJQZM010033409.1:0-11824 GCA_907164665.1 Colias nastes
CTGAACTGAGTTTGAAAAAAGAAAGCATATTATATCAAGTCCGTTAATATAATATATAATATTATATATTATTTATAATATTTTCCCTCAATTTCAGCGGTGCTGGCCTTCAGCGCATTAGGCCATGCATTGCCAGTGTCTCTCCGAGCTGATGGTGTGGAACTGACGCTAGAACCACAGCTCACTGGCGGATTCCACTTAGTACTAACAGAAGGTACTTTTATATACTTTAAAAAGAAACTTAAAAGTAAAAGATCCTTATCGAATTTTCCGGCGCTTTCTTGTCGGTATGTTCTTGTTCGTTTATTTGACAGAAGAAGATAAAACATTGATAATACAGGGAATTTAACCGCATAACAATATGACTTACGATTTCAAGAGATAACACTTCTGAAGAAAACTCAAGGTTAAGTCAACCAACAAAAAACACCTGAATGTTCCTCAATATTTAACGTTATTTTATAGGTGATCAGAGAACTGTATATGGCCACATCGGAAAGACGTTATATTCATCTTTCACGTCAGAAGAAATAGAGGGAGGTGCTCTTATCCAAATTGGTGGCACCAACCTTACTGTGAATACAGTGTTCGATAAAACCGCAGACGCGAGAGGCGTCAAGATCAAATGGGATACAGAGAACTTGATGCGATTTGAAGACTGTATAGATTTTGGTAAGGAATATTTACATTACAGTATAAGTGAATGCTAGTCTAATTATTATTTTAATTAGTGTTGTAATTCTGACTATAAGTACGTCGCTCCTTTGAATGAACTATAAAATCCATAGTTTATCAATGGTAAAGTACATATAATATTTTTCAGCGCCTTCATCTTGACAAACTGCTTTAAAAATCCTTAATGTAGCTAAAAGTAACAAATCCGAAATTTCTTTTAAAATGAACTTTGTGCTCAGGTGATAAGCAATGGTATGGAGGGCCAATGCAAGAGGACCAAGTGTATCCCATTCAGCACGCACACCAGAACTACACAGCATACGTGACACAAGAAGCCGACAACGCAAACATAGTCGAGCGATACTGGCTCAACTCAGCCGGTGAATACATCTACGTACACCCACAAGTACCTTTGTTCGTTGACTACAACCTCCTTCAGCCAAATCACATCTGTTTTGGAGCTCAAATCGCTGAACCCTATTCTACTAAAAGAACACACACAGAACTTTCATATGATATCTGGTTTTTGTCAGACGTGAAGGCAGCGCACAAACATGCGGTGGCAAACTATTTGGGGAAACCGTCTGGCTTACCAGACTTTCGCATGGTACAACACCCCATCTGGTCCACTTGGGCTCAATACTCGTATGATGTAACTGGACAGAAAGTTATGGACTTCGCTAATGAAATAAGAGAGCACGGATTTAACGATTCGCAGTTGGAAATTGATGATCTTTGGGAGACGTGTTACGGTTCGATGGAAGTCGATACAAATAAGTTTCCGAATATGACTCATCTCGTCGAAGAGGTGAAGAAATTGGGATTCCGTGTGACAATCTGGCTGCATCCATTTATTAATGGAGGATGTGAACCTTGGTACTCCGAAGCCTTGAACAATGGGTAAGTCGAGATGTTGTATTAAATTTGCATACAAAATATGTACCTAATTAAAGACATTAAAATTCCACAGAAATTATGTACTTAATTGCATTTGGTTCAGTTATCGACAGTGCATTGTTTTTCGATCTCTATATCATCATCATTTTTATCAAGACTTCATTTCATAATTAAGTAGATTTGATCTCTGATGCGATCGTCTGTCATCAACGATTAAAATGTCCAATATTCAACAAAAAATAAATAAATATAGTAGATAATAACGCATACAAACAATTTTACATAAATCCCATTTATCATTTTCCAAATATTAAACATACAAAATATTTCAATAAACTTCTATCTTCAGCTATCTAGTACTCAATGAAGAAGGAAGCCCAGCAGCCTCCTGGTGGAACAACAACGGCACTTCACCAGGTCTGATCGACTTCACGAACCCGGCCGCGGCGGGCTGGTGGTCCTCTAGAGTGAGGAACCTTCTCGATACTCATGGCTTTGATAGCGCTAAGTTTGATGCTGGACAGAGCAGCTATTCGCCACAGGTAACAATATAAGTAACTAGCGGTCCACCCCGGCTTCGCCCGTGGTACCTACATGTTTAAACTATCCTATCTCTCAAGTTGGATCAAACTGCACATGGTGTGCGAATTTTATTATAATCGGTTAAGTGGTTTAGGAGTCCATTGAGGACAAACATTGTGACACGAGATTTATATATATTAAGATTTAGTAAAGGTATAGGATAGCCGCTAGGTCATCTACGTTATGTTATTGAAACGAAAGAAAGATCAATTAATAAAGATTTGTAAGGTGTCCTGCCTACGACATGACATACTACCACAACGAATTTTACCCTGCTAACATAGAATATGAATAAAAATATGTAACGACATTACTCGAGTTTTCATATTTTATTATTTGAAAATTTTGTTATATAATTTGAAAAATTTAAATTTTATAGATTACTTAGGTTTCAAATAAAAACTACTGCATTTTTACTTAAAAATAATTATTTTTAGGTACCAGTGCAGAATGGAGACATAGATCTACACCCACACCACATAGTGGACGCGTTCGTAAGAACTTGCGCAGAATTCGGAGACATGGTGGAAGTCAGAGCAGCATTTATGTAATAAAATAAATACTAATATAACGATACATACGTTTGAACTATCAATTTATCCAACCTTTTTCCACATAAAAATCGATTCATTAACTATCTGATTAACTAACTAGTTAGTTACGTAGTGAAAAATTATTATTTCTGTAAATATTTTGAAAATGCACTCATTTTGTAAAAACAAAGTTTATTTTTAACTCCATACTCCTATCATCATACACAAAACCTTGACTTTACAGGACTCAAGACCTCCCCATTTTCGTGCGCATGGTAGACAGAGACTCCATCTGGGGCATCAACAACGGCCTGCCCACGGTCATCACAACCACCTTCCAGATGAACCTGAACGGCTATCCCTTCGTGCTACCAGACATGATCGGCGGCAACGGATACAACCTGAACCACGCGCAAGCTGACATTCCTTCGAAAGAACTGTTTATACGCTGGGTTCAAGCGAACACGTTCTTACCGTCGATGCAATATTCGTATGTGCCGTGGAACTTTGATAATGAGGTAAAATACATATGAAGAGTATTAAGCATATTTGGAGATTAAAAAAACGGCCAAATCTATTTTCGTACTATATCTAATGGAAAGTACAGTTAATTCGTCACACATCAACACATCCCTACTCAAAATTAAATAATGGCATAATGATGGTAGAGTAATTGAATAATACGATTTGCGTTAGGTAGGTATATTCGTTATAGCTACTTACAAAAAAAAATGTTAAAAATTGAAATGAAATAATTAACTATGTGGTTTTTAAAATAAATTATTTAAATCAGACTAAATTAAGAGCATAACAGTACTTAAAGAAGATTATTGTATTTTATGCATATGGATATCATTATATAAACAGATTGCAGTTAAATAGTCTAATCTCTAATCTCTAGTATTTTTTGTCTATAGCATAATCGATTACGACATACATATCACAAACAAAACAATCAATATTTAATAACACTGAAATGTTAATCTTTCTTCTTTGTTAAAGACAAATTAACTCTAATTGCCAGAGACACCTTCAGGAATAATAAGACGTAGGTAATAATAGAACATTAAATCGTCAATAATCAATTATCTTATTGAATGAAATAATTACTGTTGATTAGTGAAATAAGTGATACCTTTCATGGGATTTCGTTACAAGCTAACTCATAACTGAATGAAACCACAAACCACATAATATCAAATTCGAACATCGATATTTTAATGTCCAAATGAAATAGGTACATAGTTAAAAATACAATTCTTTAATAAACATCTTATAACTAATATTATTTTATCGCATTATTTTCATTTTATTTTAGTAACCTCAATCTAACAACTTAAAAAGACTCCTAAAAACATAATTTAAACATATTCCAGACGATCGAAATAAGCAAGAAGTACACAGATCTCCATGCAGAATATGCTGACCAGATCTATGCGGCCATGCATGCGTCCGTTCATGACGGGTCACCTGTAAACCCTCCGCTGTGGTGGATCGACCCTACGGACCCTGAGGCTCTGGTTATCGCTGATGGTAAATATTTTCCTTATATATCGAATATCTACTACTGCTATTTCTCATGAAGGTTATGATAATTGATAAGTATTTTGTTATGTCTCTTTTAACAAGCAGCTTAGATGCTTCACGATGCATTGTAAAAACCTCGGGTTACATTCGATTTACCTTTCGTAGCAATTAAACTGCAAATAAATTATAAAATTAGTAGTTTTTTTAATTGTGTTTGTTTTGTAACCCGCCATAACACTTAAAGTGACTTAACAGCAAACGATCACAATAACTTTTATCTCAGCTTAGAAAACGTAGTAAAGATGTGTTTTACTCGTATTTAATCAAACACAATATTATTTTTACTTAATCTTTTCCAGAATACCTACTAGGCGAGGAGATCCTCGTCGCTCCAGTTCTTAAGGAAGGTGCAAGAACCCGTAACATCTACCTTCCAGCTGGCACATGGTTCGAAGAAGGCGACCCAGATAGGGCTCATTTGGGACCTATTTGGCTCAAAAACTACCCAGCTCCTTTAGAGACACTTCCCTACTTCGTGAAACATAAAGAAAATGTATCTGATTCCGCAACTATTCCTACCTTAACTTTAGCTACCTTCCTATTAGCTCTAGCTATTATTTTTGTTTAATTAACCTTTGAGAGTTTTGTATTAATATATCGAAATGTAAAGTGTAAATAAAATACTGTAGTTAGTAAGATAAAATAAATATTATTTAAGAATTGATTGTTGTTTTATTGTCAAAACTCAAACCCTAGAGGTTCGATTATATGATAAGATCAACTACCGAGTACCGAGTTTCTACGTATTTTTCTCTGTAAACTATGTGCAGTAAAATAATACAAGCCAAATTGAATAATATTTGTAAATTTTGGTGTACTAAGGCCCTGCGCAGACGGCACACTTTTTGTGCGATCGAGTCTGCGGCGCACAAAAAGTCTGCATGGCGCGCAAAAAGTCGGTCGCGGATTTTTCACAGACTCAACGCACACGACGCACATCTTCGATCATTTTGTCGGCAGAGCTGTAGGGACGTAGACGCTATGGAAATCGTGTAAAGTGTGCGCCGTCTGCGTTAGCGCGCGTTGAAGCAAACGTTCAATTCTTTTCACACACTTTTGTGCGGAGCGGCGCGGTGCGGTCTGCCCGAATTACACGGATTTTTTGTGCGCCGGACTTTTTGCGCGTCGTGTGCGTTACTGCATATAATTTCATAGGTTCTATTTTCACAGACTAAAAAGTGCGTCACGGATAGTCTGTCGTCTGCGCATGGCCTTATGAGATGTTCAAAAAAAAGTAAAATTTTGAGTCATGAGAAGTAATTTGTAAGATCCGCTTACAGAACACTTAGTTGTAATTTCCATACGATTTCCAAGAAAGGTTAAATGGCTGAAACAGATCAGTTGATCTGCCTATAATTATAGAGATGTAATTACTTCCAATGATAGCAAAAACAGATACATAACAAACGCAGAGACGCGAGTTACACAGTCGCCGATGTACTGACCTACGATATGGACCACAAATTATTTAGTAAGAATACATTTTTGTTATTATTGTTATTAGGACATTTAAATTTTAAATACAAGCAAATAGTTATATTTTAATTGCGAATAGATAGAAAGATACCTACCGATAAATAAAGAGAAAACAGAGCCGAACTAAGTTAAGATTTCCATTCTTCGGCGCTGCAAAGGTTTTGCAAAAGTTGTTTCCAATTGTATCAGAAATTACCTTAATTGTTGCTCTTAAATATTCTAATATAGTCCATAGTCCTGAAAATCTAGACAATTAATTAGAGGATAGGTAGGAGTAAGGAGATGTACAGATATGATTTTTGTAAATGCAAATATTATGTATTCATAGATGCGATGAATATCAAAAATATTAAATTTCCAAATACTTACGTATCGCCAAAAATTTACGCATTACTTCCAAATTAAAACTTAAGATAATTTCTAGCATAATCGTTTAAGTTTTATTATTTTTTTGCATAAATAGTGCTCGCAGTTTTATTTGCAAGTGTGTATGCTGTGGATATCAAGATATTGGATACACCAGACATAAAACTACAACTAGAAAATAATCCCTATGGCGGAATTAACGTTATATCCGATCGCAGTAAGTATTATTTATTTTTAGCATACAAACTCATTCCAATAATTATATTTTTTTGTATATGCCAGGGAACCTCTCAGTTCTACGATCACACATTTACCACCACCGATTTTGTGTAGTGCCGAGATTTAATGAAATCAATTAAATTCATTATAAGAACGATAATTACAAATAAAAAAAAACATAGTGAAAGTCTCCCATGACAAATCGATGTAACCAAAACGAAGTTACATAAATAAACAGATTTTAAATTTAAGCCGATATCAGTTAAATAGTATTTCATCAATTTTTAAGCAAGATCTCATCTTTTAACCATTAAATTTTCCTCAGAGGGTCTCCGAGAAACCATTTCCGTGATAGGCCGTCACGCCGGAGACATTAAAGAAACAAACCAAGATGGAGACATCATCCTACATTACGAGAACGACACACGACTCACTATTACGGCTAAAGAAGTGACCAATGGCCATCTCATTACTTTTACCTGGCTCTCAGGAAACAAAGAGCGGCTCGAAGATTGCGTTAATTTAGGTACGTATTTATAATCCATTGTTTGTGATAATTATTGACACTTAGAATGTATTTTCTTACGTGTGAAGGAATTTTCCTGCAAGTTCTCTAGTCTCTAGGTAGCCATCATTGGTATGGAGGACCACAACAAAAACGTCAGTAGGTACTGGCCTATCGAAAAACTGCTCTTGCAAGATTATTCCTACGTCACGAAAGAAGCAGACAATTGCGCTGTAGCCGAACCATACTGGCTCAATTCTAACGGCATTTTTTATTATTTCGACAAGAAAGTTCCCCTTTTCGTCAACCAGAATAACATAGATAAGAATGCTGCGTGTTTCTATGCAGAAATAAAACCTCCCTATTCAAAAAAGAGGGAAATAAACGAATTAGTTTACGCTTTGGGTATTTTTGATAACCCAAGGGCAGCACATGAGTTTGCCATAGAAAAATATTTGAAGAAACCCAATGGATTGCCAGATGAAGGCATGCTAACGTACCCTATATGGTCTACGTGGGCAAGATATAAAAGAGGCATTAATCATGATGTAGTATTAAAGTTTGCGAATGAAATCATTACCCATGATTTTAAACGCAGTCACATAGAGATAGATGATGTTTGGGAAAAATGCTATGGATCTCTTACTGTGGATGAGAGGAAGTTTCCTGATTTTAAGAATACCATCGCTACTTTAAAAGAGATGGGATTTAGAGTTACGATGTGGGCTCATCCGTTTATTAATAAGAATTGTGAACCTTGGTATTCGGAGGCAGTGGAAAAAGGGTAAGCAGAAAAAAAAAGCATAAGTTCAATGATATTATCTGTTATATATATATTTTTTTCGATTTCATCTTCGTTTGATATGATGTCTGCGGTTATGAAAACCTTCCCTGCTTTAATATATTTTCTCATCAAAAACAGGTTGAGTCGTTACGAAGTTTTTGCGAAAACAAACCTTCGAATGTTTTTTTTTTTCAGTATTATTCACTTCTAGAAAATCTAAACACCAACTATTTTTCTTTGTATATTATTAAAAAAAATCTTATTAAATGATAATCCCCTTTCGTTCCTTTACCTAGTGTTATCCGAATACGGTTCAGTAGAAACCAGCTGGTGGAATGACAATGGTACCACCACATCATACATCGACTTCACCAACCCAGACGCGCGTGTCTGGTACACAGAGAGACTGAAGAACTTGCAAATGGAGTATGGCGTGGATAGCTTTAAGTTCGACGGTGGAGAGTCTAGTTGGTCGCCGCAGGTAAGTAATTTTTGGCAGAAATAGATTAATCTAATTCCGAAATGAGCAAAACATGTCATATTAAAATTAGCAGTTTTATTTTATAAAATCCCAGCCTTGAGCTGTACGTAGCATTGGGCAGTCATCAAATCCTTTAAGTGGTTTTCGCGTGAAAAGTAACAAACGTTTATACATAATATTATAATATTCTTACAAATTTTTGCGTTTAAAATACTAACGAAACAGGATAAATTGAAATGATGCCGGTATTTTCTTAGATTCCAGTGCTTAAAGGCGATATCAACGACCAACCTGGTGTCATAGCCGCGGATTACGTGCGAACTGTAGCACAGTTCGGGCCTTTGGTGGAAGTAAGAACTGGATATAGGTAACATTTAAAAGAAGTGTAAAGTTTTCATAATTTTAAATTTGACAGAACTTTAGTCTACAATAATTGTGGCCATCGCACGGCGAATAAGCTGTGTTGGATATAACAATAAAGTGAGCACCAATCAGAATAGCACTCCAATGGTCCTACTTCAAGTGCCTTATTTTACGATACCTTCCTGTACCTTTACCTATACACCAGTTAATGAAAGTATTACCTACTCTAGGACGCAAGATTTACCCGTCTTCCTGCGCATGATAGACAAGGACAGTTACTGGACCTTCGAGAACGGTCTTCCAACAGTCATCACCACATTACTCCAACTCAACATGAACGGCTACCCTCTGGTGTTGCCAGATATGATCGGTGGAAATGGCTATAATGAACCTCCTTCGAAAGAACTATTCATACGGTGGTTGCAAGCGTCTACGTTTATGCCGAGTCTACAGTTTTCCTATGTGCCGTGGGATCTTGATAATGAGGTAAAATTCAGTAATATTTTACATGCAAAATATATATTTTGTTTTATTGATTTATGTTTCGTGACAAAAGGCAAATATTTAATTTATTAACAACTATATGAATTAGTCGTTCTTATACATAAATTGTAGAGGGCAAAATTCAATTCAGTTTTTCATTAGAACCCCGTAAAAGTACTATACTCGGATTTTTAATTAGATAAAGTAAACTGACGTTTTCTGTGTTGTCAGTTTTTGATGAAATAAAAATAGAGTTGTCACAAAGTGAATGATTCAAAATCGGGAATGAATGAAATTGAATCGATCGTCTAGTGAATATTTAGTGTGTAACAATATAACACCAAATAAACACAACAATGACAACAAACACAACGTAATTAGTTACAATTAACGAAAAAATTAAGAAAACAGTAACGTAAACATCGTAAAAATAAAAATAAAAAAATGATTATAATTACATTATACTAGTAACTTATATCTTATATAGCTTTATATATTACAATTAGAAATAATGTTATTTTATAGTTTGAAATGATGAACTATTCACACTCATTGTTCATTCATCTGATTGAATGAGAACTGAATTCCTCACTATTACTTTAAATGTGGCAACATTATTTTACAAAGTGACATTAGCTGCTGTCAGTTTACTTTATCTAATTAAAAATCCGAGTATAGAGAACTATATTTTGTGTTTCAGTAGCTTTTATGTTTAAAAAGTTTGTAACAAAACAGCTTATTACTGAATAGGTATTTAATTATTCCAGACAATAGCAATAAGCAAGAAATTCACTGAAATACACGAAGCATTCGCGCCAAAACTGCTAGAGGCGTGTGCGAGAGCGGTACAAGACGGGTCACCTGTCAACCCGCCTATTTGGTGGATAGAACCTAATAATACTGAAACCTATGATATTTGGGACCGTGAGTTAACATTTAACTTGAACTAGGATGTCTTTGTAAATATAATTAACTTATAAAATTTGACTATAATGAGCTAAGATGTCTTTGTAAATTTAATTAATATCTCTTTGATCCTAGAATTAAACAAGTACGTACGTGATGCATGGCAATACTTAGGTAACATATTATTTCTATGGGGCAGTCACAATTTTTATTTAAAGTTCATTTACTAAACAATTTACAAATGCATTTTGAAGAGATAAAGTATTACCTTTTTTTCGGTAAAGAATGTGCATTTTAAATGTTCTTCTAAATTATACATTTCGTGTTTTCAGAGTACATGCTAGGTGAAACAATTTTAGTAGCGCCTGTAATAGAACATGGCGCAAAGAAACGTGACGTCTATTTGCCAAACGGAAAATGGCTAGCGCAAGGAAATCCAGACAAAATACATGATGGTGGTGATTGGATTAGAGGTTATCCAGCACCATTGGATACTTTGCCTTATTTTATAAAAGTATAGAATAAAGAAAAATGTAAAGTAGAATGTATCAAAGTTCGTGTATTTTTATTAATAAACTATTATGTTAAAAGACGTTTTTTTTTATTCTCACCCTCGTTCCTCAGAAAAAGAACTGCTAGTTTTAAAGGGTTCTACTGAACTTATGTTTTACTAACATTTGTATTATCAAAAAACAAATTGTCATATTTATCTATCTCTATCAATCTTTATGCATAAGATATAATATCAAAGTTCTAACCGAAAAAAAATGGGGAAAAAAAGTCATTAAATCGGAGTCAAATATAATATATTCCATAAAAAAATACTAAGAATTGACAACAATATCTGTAACAAGACCATTTCCCAGTATCCTGAAATCTTCTAAAATGGCTTCAATATTCACTTTATATTTTGTTTCTCCGTTCACTTTGACAGGTTTCACTCCGTTTGCGTTTATAATCTGAAAACAAATCATTAATAATAAAAATAACAAATAAAATACGGGAATTATCCTAAAAATTATACAGGTAAAAACTTAGTAAAAGGAGGCTTTTTCCGTCAAAAAAGACTTTTTTTTGTATAATGTGTGCCCAAAAAGTCTATTCTAAATAATCTACCTGAAAATCTCTATTCTCTTTGACGTGTGGTTTCCATAGCACCGCGATGACGTCACCGCCATAGTGGTCGTGGAAGAACAGTGCGAATTCGTCGTATGCACTCTGAAAAGATATTAAAGTTAAACACATTTAGGTATATCATTAACAAATTTACCCACATAATTATATTAATTATAGTTCTTTTTTTGACATTTACAACGAGCGTAGTCGCGTTCAGAATGAGTAAAGCGTGAGTTTAAACCAAGTTTTTTTTTGACAATTTTAATATTTTAATAGTTGCGCAGCTATGTAGTAGTAGCTTTACTGGTAGCATATAGCTAAAAAAAAAAACAATCATTTTTTGTAAAATTTATGAAAAGGTAGTAGCTAACAAAAATGAATTATTTAAAATTATATATGACTAGTTTTCCGCTCGCGGCTTCGCCTGCGTTTTCAAAGAACAACCCGCGTAGTTCCCGTTCCCGTAGGATTTCCGGGATAAATCCAATCCTATGTGTTAATCCAAGTTACCCTGTAGATGTGTGCTAAATTTAATTGTAATCGGTTCAGTAATATTTGCGTGAAAGAGTAACAAAGAAACACATACACATCCATTCTCACAAACTTTCGCATCCTACTAATATTATAAATGCGAAAGTTTGTTAGAATGTGTGTGTGTATGTTTGTTACTCTTTCACGCAAATACTACTGAAAACAAACAATACGCGGGCGGAAAGCTACTTTATAATATTTGTAGGAAGGATTGCTAATTTCTAAATATTCACCCTCAAATCGCGCAAATACGCCTCGACCACGTGGAAATCGAGCACGGGTATGACGTCACAGGTCCCGTGCACACTAACTCACCCTCA